>QGMI01000241.1:0-43403 GCA_007821535.1 Lachnellula occidentalis | reverse complement strand
TGTGGGCCATCGCTGGGTGTTGTTAGTTTGTTTGTACGGGACTACTTGTACTTGGAGGGGGAGAGAAAGAAGGGAGGGGCAGTACCCATATTGTAGGTGAAGGACCCTTTCAATGCCAATTTGCGGAACATAGTTGACGTAGAATAGCACGTACGCGACTATCGCTAGTCCGAGGAGGATCGCAGCGCTTATGAGAAAGAGGATGGTGTTCAGGTATGTCTTCTGCGCGGGCTTGGATGTTGCGACGCGATATGGCTTCAGGGCGAGTTCCTAATTGTTGTGTAAATTGCTTGAGCTTACATATTACCGTGGAAAAATAAAACAGTGACCACTTACCATAATTGCAGCCGCTCCGTGTGCCTCCAGCAAGCAGAGTTGTTTTGCTGAGCTTCAAAAGCTACATTGATGTTGGCGTGAGCTTGGAAGCTGGGGAAGCTCAGAGGCTCTTTGCGATGACGTCGCGTTTTTGAATCACATGTAATAAATACGAGTAGCTTTGCAACATTGAAGGGATGAGATTGTAGCTATAGTGTCTACGTCTTTTAATCTCACATTTTAACATCTGCATATTCCAAAGTATGTTTCACTTATAGGACAATTTATCTCGGTGGTTTTAATTCAAAAACTCCATTCATCAAGAACTATACAACCCAATGCTAAAAACTCTCACAAGAACCCAAATATCAATTTCCCAATGTCAAATCCGCATATTTGCAAGATAAAACCCACCCCAATATGAACAATCCATCATCATCATGCCATATCATCATTAGATTAATTAGCAGTTTTGAAGATAGTTGCTTGGCACCAAACCCGGTCTACCATTCTTTCCAGCCACCTCTGCCTCCCACCATCCGTCATCTTGAAGTCTCAAGACTGCCATAATATCTCCTTTTGCAAAGCTCAGCTCTTCAGGAATCGCTGCTTGGTACATATACATTGCTCGTGCTTCAAAAATAGTTAGCATTTAAGATAAGTTGGATGAAAGAGACTTACCGAAATGAAGGATAGGTCGACCCTCTCTATTAAACTGCCTGACATCTGCAACGCTCTTGCTTCTCTGTCTAGAAGCTAATCCTTGCTGTGGACCATCTCCCGTATAGTAGCTCACGGGTCCGGGTCTAGCGGTTCCCGAACCTCCAGCTCGACCACTACCCCGTCCCTGAGACCCGTACCCTTCACTTTGACCTGGAGCGAGTGCCATTGACAATTCGCCACCGGCGATGCTCATATGGCTACTGTTAGGCCTCTCTTGCTCTCGGAAAGGGGCTGGGGACACGGCACGCGCGGCGACTTCGTTAGGCGAAGCGTTGCGGTAGTATTGATCTGAGCCACGTTTCTGAGGTCCAGTAGACTGATTACGAGTACGTTGACTGGCGTAAGGGTTTGGAGATGCAGAACGATAGCCTTGCCTTGTATCTACCTGCATACCTGGACGTGGAGATGCACTGCGGGGAGGAGCTGGAGAAGTAGCCCGCGGAACATCATTTCCTCGGGTGCTTGGTCGGGATTGTGCACCACGAGCATCAGGTTGTCTTTGGGCAGTGAACATATTTCTAGTCTGGTCTTCATACTTTTGTCGGGTTTGTTGCATTGCTTTGGATGTATGTGCTGGTTGAGGAGCTCCCAGTCGTTGCATTGGAGGCTGATCGTAGGACGGGGGTGGAGTGCCTCGCATACCTCCCATCAAGGTCCCGCTTGCCATTTGAGCACCGCCAGGTCGAGAAGCTGGGCTTGCTCCTGGGGCAGGAGTGGCAATTCCATGGTAATTGTCTGCCGATACCCGACTGGATGAAGCTTTCGTGACGCCCTTTAATTCTGCAAGTGCTTGAGCAATCGGGTCCAAATCTTCCTCTTGCGAGGAACTGTTTTGGGTGACCTTACCCTTTCTGTCTGGCGTTTGGACATCAAAGACGTTGTTCCCAACATTCAGTTGGAAACTGGCTCGAGGATCGACGGGTTCCGGACTTCCACTCGGCCTGTCACTGATCATGTTCTGAGGATCTTGGCCATAAGATCGCCTAGATGGTGTGCTTTGGGCGGCTGTCGTTCGGTTTGCAGACCAAGTATTTCGGTTTGATGGTGCCATTGCAGATCCATCTTTCTCTCTGTTGCTCTTTCTTCTGAACGGGCTTTGAAAGAAACCGCTTTTCTTTTTTAGTACTGTCTTTTCTGCTGGTGGTCCTGCTGGGGGTCCCGCTTGCTTAATCGGGGACGTCTTTCCACTTGGGGGTTCTTGACTTGAAAACGACGTCGGGTTAGAATACTCGCTGTTTGAGTCGCGGCTTGCAGGCCTCATGGGACTATGTGCCGAGCTTCTCTCAGAAGGAGGACCCGTTCGGCATAACATGGTCATTCCATCCTTAGGATAGGGGTCATGGGGGACAGCGGCCAACGGGCCATGCTGAGACTGTTCAAACTGCAATTTACTTGGTTGTGCTTGATAATCAAGCTCTGGTTGCTGGGATCGGTTTGGAATCGCCTTCTGAGGTGTCACGGTAGCTCCCGACTGGGAGGAGTTCCAAGATCATGTTTGAGGTCATGGGATAAAGCTGACTGTGGATCGTGATGAGATTCGTATGTTGATGGTTGAGGAGAGGAGCTTCTATAAGCAGGGTTGATGGTCCGCTGAAATTGGGCGACGGAATAAGCCTCATCCTCGGACACTTCTGACTGGCTGTCACTAACATCCCCACGACGGAAATTGATGTACTTTGGCGGATCTGGGATCTCCTGCCCGGTCCCAAAGTCTCGGATAAAGGCAGCAATATCCTTCTCAACCTCGCAGTTTTCAAGCGACAGTCGAACCTTTTCGCATGATGCATCATCACTGACACAGACTGTAGAAGCAATGTTCGCAAAGTTCCAGAGGCTGCTCTTCATAAAATCCAACCTCTCCTCTTCCAGATCCTGAAACTTGTCCGCCGCGGCCTTCCAATCTCTGTTCCATCGGCCAGTGGTTTCCTCGAGAGCCTTAACCGCGTGTTCGTAATCGGTGTTTGATGTCGCAAGAGTGATCTGGGTCTTCTCTAACTTCGCCTTGTTCTTTCGCTCCTCTTGCCCCATAACCATATGGCCTTGTGCTAAATATCCTTTAATCTTTAGACATTCTTGCTCGTATCTGTCTCGAGTCTGGTTGATTGTGAGCAGTAATATTGATTGGATCAAGGCAAAGACTGACCTTATTGACTTGATTTGTTTGTTGCACCTTAACCTTCAGTAGCTTCTCAATACCACCTTGCACAATCTTTCGTCTCTCCTTCATGGCACCTGCAAAGGCCGCCAGCGGCTCCTCGAGTTCCGTCTTCATTTGACCAGCATTAATTTGATGCGACTTCCCCATCTGCTCGACCTCCCCTCGCATAACATCTAAAGAACTTCGAAGTGTGCCAGTCTCTTGGGATCCCAGTGGCTTTCGTGAAAGTTGTAAAAGCTTGCGGGCATATTCCTCTTCGATTGCAGAGCGACCTGTAGAATGTTGTTAGCGAGAGCAAACGGATGGCGGTGAGTAAACAAACCGGTGTAAAAAGCTTTCAACTCATCGCAAGTCTGTTTTGCATTGTGCATGCGCAATAGCAGAGGATCCACTCCAGAATCGTCCTTTCCCCAAAAGTTGTTGGCAAAGCTCAGGGCCACCGAGGGGCCATCTGATATTGTGCCGGGCATGATGCCCAAATGTTTTGTTGATATCGAGCTCTACACGGCAGACAGAATCGAAAACACAGATTTACAATCCTCGGCTGGATTGATCTATGGATGTGTAACTCAGAGTCGACTGAGTGATGTTCAACGAAGAGTTGGTATGAAATGACCGAGTGTTAAGCGCAAGGGACAAGCTTCGTGGAGTGGTGTGGGGAGTTCGGAACTGTTTACTATGGGGTTGTTGCCACGATGGCAACGGTCCTCGGCGCACGTGATACACCGTCACCTTCGGACGAAACGTGGACGAGGCTTCTTTATCCATCCCTACCTTCCATAACTTAACCGTTCATAACATATTACTGCATGTCTGGGTGTAGTCCATGGGAGAAGTCAAGAAGAGCGTTATTGTCAAAAGGTTGGCCTGAAGCCTCATCTGAGGGGAATTCCATACCCAAATATCTACTACTATGTTATGAGATCTTGAAGCAATATTTTTGGATTCACAACTCTCATCTGATCTCCAGCAGCGACCTTCAGCTCATACAAGCATGCCTTTCGTGTAAAACTTCAAACTGATGGCCAAGAACTGGTTGATTGGCTGTCTTTATATCAGCCGGGCTGTTCGAGGATCCTTGTCAGGACATTTAGGCATTTGATCACTCACATCAAAAGGAACAATTCCACTCCCCTTCCTGCATGTGCACGCGAAGATTAAGCTTTCCTTTGTACTTACTGTACTATACTGTACTGTTCCTACTGTACTCTGCCGCAGTACTCCATCTGTGGCTCAATCAAGTGCTGGCCTGGAATTAAATGCGCAATTTCAATTGTACTCATGATCCAGACATAGAGCCTCTTTTTCAAATAATCGCCCATATTCTTTGATTCTTTACCATAGAAACGATAGCTATATCGTAGAGTCCATAGTACTGTACATTCTATCACGGAAACACATTCAGATCCCTCATGCTCCCTTAGCTTTTAGCTTGAGCTGGCAACGCTAGCCCCATTGAGACGGAGCCGCACTCTTTGCCGGTGCGGTCGCGACTTCTCACCTTCGTCAACCACGGCGATTCAACACCCTCGACTATCCCATGCAAACACCTCTCTCCCCTCCTTCCTCCATCGACGAGCGACCCCCACTTGCCTCATCAATGCCCACACCGCCTCGGTAGACCCTTTCTTTCGGCTCTAGAGAACGAGAGCCAGCTCGCCGAAGTGGGTCTGCGCCAGTATAACAGCAACTTCGATGGTCACCTCCAGAGGGGGCTCTTTCACACCTTCGCTAGCACAGCAGCAGCAGCACCAACAACAACCGCAGTCTATTGTGACCGCCGGCGTCACTAATTCACCTCACGGGTCCCATCACGGTCCCTTGAGTGCTGGCGCAAGTCCCAGTACTAACAGCCCCACGGGAGCAAACCAAGTCACCAAAATCGTCGTTGCCCAGGTCTCACTCCTCCTTGGCTCCCTGAAGGAAGATAAAGATCGCAATCCAAAGTGGGAACAACAAGCTGAGCAGCTCAGAAAGGTAGGTTTTGTCGCCTTTGCATTTGATAGAATTGGAATAGCCACTGACTCGAGCCTCATAGCTGATCGATGAGAGCGGTATGGAAGTATTTCAAAAGTTCTTCTGTCGTCTCGTGGCGGGCAGCGCTCCGCAGATCTTTCCAAGCCTTAATAGACAAGTATCGAGCGCCAACAATGGAAACTACCAATTGCTTGTCAGCGAAATGGACGCGATATGTACTCGCGCCGAGCAGGCCAGAAAGATTGCGAATGCCATCGAAACGGCGAACGAGGACATATTCCGTGATTTCGACCTCTCAACGTTTATGGAGCACTTCAAGCTAGACGCGCTCGAAAAGACAATTCTAGCTTTGGCATTCAAGACTGGCTCGAGACCAGATCTGAAAACGAAAGGTACGTTGACTCCGTTTTGGCATTCCGATACACAAGACTGACAAGTTCTAGCAAATGCCATACTCTCCACCAACTTCGCAAACCTCATCGAAACACTCGCTGATCCAATTGCTTACGGCCATGCGCAGCTCCCTATCCCTATCTTGACCAATACTATCGGCCAATACATCCAGGAGCGTCCACCAAGCTTCGACGACAACGCGCATCGAGAGCTTGCGGCAGCTATCCAGCGCAGGTATGCTGAAAATCATATACCTACAGATCTCCTTGCCGCCCTATATTTGTGGACGAGTCTGAGCGAGCGCAACCCGCTGGTGTTATATATAAAGGAGAGAGGCTCCATCATGACAGCAGACGAAGAAACCTGTAGAAATCATCTTCGCGTCGCTGGAGACATACAGCGCGATGAAGAGCAAGTTGCTGCTGCGCTGATTTATACCACCATCAGTCAGACGCCGCGTTTCTCCACCTCTACCTTGGTCAGCAGTCTTGAAAAGGAGGTTACTAGAGACTTCAACTGGGGGAAAGTGCTCTCGTATTTCGACCAGCCACAGTTAAGGATCACATCGGATCAATTTCTCGACCTGTACAAAGCTCTACGGCCATTGGCAGTGAATGAAAATCTTGATATTCAGCTACTTTTCGGTGGGAAGTGGGTAAATTCCGAGACACAATTATCCTTCCTATGCGCTATTCTATCCCTCACGCCAGACCAACTCGATGCGAAAACGATTCCGGCTCTTGAAACTTCCTTCGACCAGAGTGACTTCGGGGTTCTGGAGCCCGGACTCGCATCGCGTGCCTCGTATGCCGTCAGCCATCCTCTTGTTTCTGTCGTTGCCTTGACAGCTATAATGGACGTTGCTTTGGACACACAACCATCATCTGACACTTATGAAGCTAGGCGACTTTTTCAAAGCGTTATTGTCCCTAATTTAGATATATTCGTCGTCTCTGCTTTTGGGGTACCAAAGCCATGGTCGGAACTTGCACACGATACCATCAACACCTTGTTCGATCGATTTCTATACAAAGCTGATCCCAACTACGATTTCGTTCTTATGGCACTGTGGCGAAAAGATAAGGCCTGGGTTGCGTCCCGTCTATCAGATCTCCATGCGAGAGCTCCCTTGGAGCTGCCAACAATCCTCCTACACGCCAAGAGACATAAATGGCTAGATGACTTGATACCAATCCTCAGCGGCTTCGGACTGGACCTTGCAGCGTTTGCTCATGCAGAAGATGCTTATTCCCTCGATAAGTGGGCCGAATCTCACTCAGCACACCCCGAGGAGCTTGCACGTGCTCTCATGACCTTCTTGAACATCAAGTCTCAACATGAGTTAGATGCACAGCGCTCCGAAGATGGGCAGAGAGTGTTAGTTAGTGTTATGCTTCCTGTTCGGACCATATCTGCTCTTCTCCATATTCTGGAAGACATATTGCCCAAGTCGCCGGTGCCAGACCTCATCACCGTGCAACGGCAATGCATCACGGCATACCCAAGACTCATCAACTATGGAGAAGGTTACGATGATATCATTGACAATAACGGTCTGGAGTCGAATTCTTTGCCGATTGCAGCAAATGAGAAGATGGAAGAGCACTACAAACGCATGTATAACCAAGATCTTCAGCCCAGACAAGTTGTGGAAGCTCTCAACATATACAAGCACTCGCGCTCCCCTACTGACCAGGATGTATTTGCTTGCATGATACATGGCTTGTTTGACGAGTACGCACTGTATGGCACATACCCATTAGAGGCCTTGGCCACTACCGCTGTTCTATTTGGCGGAATCATTTCACACAAGCTCATCTCCGACCTTCCACTTGAGATTGGCCTCTACATGATTCTCGAGGCTGTTCGAGATCACCCCATCGACCAATCAATGTACAAATTTGGACTGCAGGCCCTGATTCAGCTCTGCGCTCGATTAACCGAATGGCCAGGGTTTTGCAGACAACTTCTTCAAGTTCCTGGTTTGCAGGGAACCGAGGCTTGGATCAAGGCGGAACAAATTGTCCGTGATGCTGACCAGGAAGAAGTTACTCGTAATGGAGATGCTCATCATCAGTTGATGAACGGGGGGGGCATCACTAATGGCAACATCGACGAAATACTTGCTGCTGAGCCTAGTGCGCCCGAATTTAGTGCACTGCATGTAGAGCCAAGTTCTTTACCCGACTACGATGACCCTCCCTCGGATGTTCAAGAGAAGATACAGTTCGTCTTAAACAACGTCACCGCGGACAATCTAGAATCAAAATTCAGTGAACTCAAGGATTCCATGGATGATTACACTCAAACATGGTTTGCAGGCCATTTGGTTGAAGAACGCGCAAAGATGCAGCCAAACTATCACCAATTATACCTCGACCTTGTCAAGCTGTTCGGCAGAAAGGCACTCTGGGCAGAAGTTCTGAGGGAAACTTACGTCAGCACCATTCGCATGCTTAACTCTGAGGCCACTATGCAGTCTCAAACTGAACGAGCACACCTGAAGAACCTGGGTGTTTGGTTGGGCTCCTTGACCCTTGCTCGGGATAAAGCTATCAAGCACAAGAATATCGCCTTCAAGCAACTTTTGATAGAGGCATATGACACGCAACGACTGATAGTCGTGATCCCATTCGTCTGCAAGGTACTTGCTCAGGGTAAATTTTCTACAATCTTCAAGCCACCGAATCCTTGGGTCATGGACATCATCCACCTTTTGATTGAGCTTTACCATCATGCAGAGCTAAAGCTTAATCAACGGTTTGAGATTGAGGTTCTTTGTACGGAACTAGAACTAGACCACAGAAGTATCGAACCTTCTTCAGACATCATGAATCGTATGCCTCTAGTCGAAGAAGCGACAGAAGTCATGGCCCCAGAGATACTGGACAGATTCGATAACATGTCCATGAATGGTCTCGTTGCCGGCGTTGGAAGTGGCAGGTTCTCTCCTCAAGAGATCGCCTCTTCAATTCCGGATCTCGGCCCGCTACTTACATATCCTCCCGTGAACGACATGGTCAACCAAACTCGTTTACGTGAAATCCTGAAGACTGCCATGAACCGCTCAGTACAGGAAATTATCGCCCCTGTCGTTGAACGCTCAGTCACGATTGCCGCCATATCGACTGCCCAGATGATTCACAAAGACTTTGCGACCGAACCGGACGCAGACAGATTGGAGGCAGCAGCCATCAATATGGTCAGAAAGACAGCCGGTAGTCTTGCTCTAGTCACCTCAAAGGAGCCTTTACGAGCAAGCATAACCAACCACATGAGGACCCTATCTGCAGAACATGGCCAAGGACTTCCAGAGGGAACTATCATCATGTGTGTCAACCAAAACCTAGAGGTGGCCTGCAATCAAGTGGAGAAGAAAGCTGAGGATCGCGCTGTTCCTGAAATCAAAGAATTGATCGAACATGAGCTGGAACAACGCCGTCAACATAAGCTGACAAATCCAACCGACCCATTCTATGATCGGGATTTAAGCCGCTGGTCCTGGACAATCCCAAGTCCGTACAAACTGCAGCCCAATATAGACGGCTTAAATATGCAGCAGATGGCCATATATGAGGAGTTTGCTCGACAACCACGTGCACCAGCTCTTTCTCTTTCGGGTGCTACCCACGTTGCCACGTCCTCCGATACAACAAGGTCAGTGGCGAATGAGGTTCTACAGGATCAATACGCAATCCCTAATCTTGCAACGCCGGCAGCGGAGCCTCCTGTGATGCCTCACCTCAGCAATCAGCAAATTGCCTATGCTCAGCCAAATACTAGCATGGCTAATGGAAGACTTCCTGTTCCGATGGATACGAGAAGCATGATGGAGAGAGTGCAGAAAACCCTTCTGGAGCTTCAACGCGCGACAGCAGAAGCTCCTGAGCTGCATTTCGAGGATCTAACCAAGAGAGTCCACGAAGAGTCTCAGCCAGTCCTGAAATCTCATGATGAGCTTTGTGATTTTGTCATAAAAAGCCAGCATGGGCCAAGCACTGAACCGCTTGATCTGTTTATCGTTGATCAGATCTGCCGTTTACTTTTCAGTGGAACCCAGGACCAACTTCTTATAGAAACCTTGGTGTCTGCGTTACAAAACATTCGCAGAATCAGCGGTCGGGTTGCAGGCCAACTCGCTCTATTTATCGGCGACATCGAAGATGAAACCCTGCTTAATATTCCCCTAGTCACAATCCTGATCGAACACAACCTGGTCCAACTACGACGCATTGACTCAGCTACCTCCAAGGCGATATTGGGCAGAAAAGAAGGCGCACTTGACTTCTTATCCTCCTTACTCGATTACGTACTTCTTGTTGATCGTCCCCCTGCCCTATATGCTGATTTTGCCAAGAGCTTGGAGGTTGCATGGCAATGGATCGAAGAAGATCCGTCTATCGAGATTGGGCAACAGCTGAAGCAAAAGTTGCTAGACCACAACCTACCCCGATCAATTGGCCGCAGTATCGAAGACTACCGAGCCGATGAAAAGCTTGTCCATCGCCAAGATCAAATGGATTATGTCTTCGATGAGTGGGTTCATCTGTGCCGGAACCCTAATGCAAGTGAGAAGGCGGCACCGCAATTCATCCTGCAGATGTACAAAGGGCAACTAGTTAATGAGCGTGATGGAATGTGTTTGTTCTTGCGGATCAGTATCGATGCATCCGTGAAATCCTTCGAACAACACATGCAAACCAGTGGTAGTCTCGACGAGGCTTACAGCACAGTTGACTCGCTAGCGAAGCTGATCTCTTTAATCGTCAATGGACGTGAGCGAGAGATCGAGGGCCAAGGTGCAGTTCAACCAACTAAGGCTGAATATCTCAAATTCGTCCTGTCTCTCGCGGTTTTGGTCCTGAACCACCATCATGTCGTGCGTGGGGATAACTTCAATCAGAAGGTGTTTTTGCGGCTGTTCTCTACTCTTCTCTGCGAGATCAATACTTTTGACGGTGGATTAACGGACGTGGAGCAGCGAGATATCCTTTTCGTCTTCGCTGAAGTTTTCTTGAAAGTGCGTCCGTCACACTTCCCTGGCTTTATTTTCGGTTGGCTTCCTTTGGTATCCCACCGAAACTTTATGCCTCAGCTATTGAGACTCCCAGATCATGCTGGATGGAGCCGTTTCGCCAAAATTGTGGAAAACCTGATGCTCTTTGTTAGCGAGCTTCTCAAGCCACTGCATCTAAGTACGGTGACGAAAGAAATATACCAAGGGGTTTTGAAGTTTATTGTCGTCTTGCAACACGACTTTCCCGAATTTGTGGCCGCCAACCACTCCAAGCTCTGTGCCAACATTCCCAGTCACTGTGTCCAGCTACACAATTTGATTCTGGATGCAAAGCCCAGCCCTTATCTCAAGGCCCCAGATCCATTGCAGCCAGGATTAAAGATCGATCGTATCAACGAGATCCGCGAGTTTCCAGACAATGAGAACGATGTCGAGGCTCCTTTACGGCAGAGCGAGCTATTCGAAATTCTTGAACAGGCATTGCAGACCGGTCCTTCGGAGGATGCTGTTGCACATATTGCACATGCAGCGCAACGCAGGAACGGCCGACAAACCGGACCTGGTTTTGTGCCTGTCAATGTGGACCCTAAACTCTTAGACTCACTTGTTGTGTATACGGGCATGCATGCCATTACCAGGGCAGAGCAGACAAACGGCCCAGCGTATATTCAAGCATCCCCTGATGCAGCGTTACTTTCCATGCTAGTTCATGAGCTTAATCCTGAGGCAAGGTACTACTTCCTCAGCAGTATCGTCGACCAGCTCCGATATCCCAACAACCACACCCACTACTTCACGCAAGCCCTGTTGGAGATATTTGGAACCGATCTCAACGACCAAGAGGAATCTGATATCCGGGAGCAAATCATTCGCATTCTCCTAGAGAGATTGATGGGACAATGGCCACAACCATGGGGAGTGGTTCTCATTATCCAGGAGCTCGTCAAGAACGAGAAGTACATGTTTTACGAATTACCATTCGTCAAGTCGATTCCGGATGTAAGTTCCCCGTGACATTTACTTGATATTAGGATTCTAACAATATTATCAGATCGCCGAGCGTTTTGCTGCCATCGCATCACGTCCTCTTCCACCTATTGTGTAGACAAGACCACCCTTAAACTCGTCGCCAGACGTGACCAGCATGAGCAACAAATACGAATTACCTCTGATTACACCAAAATCAAAAACATCACCATCTCAATGCCTTCAAGGCCCAGTTTCTAATTGTTACATATCCTATCAGCACAAACGGCGTTCTTTGTCACAGACCCTGGAAGATTTTTTCTGCATAGCGAGCGAGGAACGGATATTTTTGCAAGACTTTCGGATGGGGTTCACGGGAATGGAAATGCCTTTTTTTCTCTCCTATTTAATGCATCCTACATGATAATGTTTCGTTCCTTCTTCTGTACAAAAGACAGAAAAGGGCAAAATACGGGCATGGAGGCGCGGGAAAACAGATTATACGGCGTGAACATGGTTTTTTGCTTAACGCTTGTATTCCATGTAGAAGGGCAGGGGGACTGTATGTACCATAAAATAGGAGTTGTGATTTTCCGAGACCGGACTTTTATTCTGTGATGTGATTTGATTTCTCATTCTGGTAATTGGTGAACCCAGCTACTGTTATTTCGACTGGTGTTTTGCAGATCCGGTGTTTCAACTTGATGTGGTCCAGATCAGGAACTCGGGACTACATTCGGGTGCATAACGTGAGGGGAACTGTTTAGTTTGTCTGGCGCGGAGCTGGTGATGGCTTGACAATCGATGCAGCTAGACAATGAACGCTGCGGACATACATCAGGGTTGGTGTAGGCTTTGCGTTATAGCTGCCAATTTATGATGCGCCGAGGTCTTTTCCGAGAGCATGAATCAATCGGGCATAAAAGTATGGAAGGAAGCCTGGGGTGAGGTAAGGAGGGCTGTTGAATTCTTTGCATGTTTCGACAGTATTATTGTCTATTCAGAAGATTTCACTGTTTTGAGTTGAGGCGTTTGGAGGTTACAATACAAGGACTGGGGTTCTTGCACTTCTATGAAAGCAGTGACGACGTTTGAAATTGGCATGGAGCTCTTGAGGCATCCCATCGCTCATTCGATACTTGGGCCTGGGTACTATGCAGTGTGCCAACCTTATTTTGTGTATTCGTTCCACCATTATCACAACTTATTCTTCTCCCGCTCCTTCTCTTGACAGATATGCAGCCTGGGAAAATGTTGATAAGTTAGTATCCCCCTCCGAGAATCACTTCGCCTTCTCAAGTGCTGCTCGCCCCAAAGCCGCCAATGCTTCTGCGTCTGACAATGTAGCATCCTTGGACCCATTCATAGCAATTTCTATCATGGCAGCAGCCAAATCATCCACTGGAATGGAACGATTGTTTCCCATCATCCAACCAAGCGCATCTCGAGGACTTGTGATATCCTTTTTGATCACGAATGGCGCCTTCACAATCACCGTCTCCCAAAGCCCTTCCGTCTCGTCCTTTTCTGCAAACGAGAGCATGTTCAGTTCTGCTTGGCCCTGGAACCAGTGTTAGTATTTATTTCACATACCGTGGAAGTATGTTCTACCTACCTTTAGCTTTCGCATGTTTCCTGCGAACCATAAGGGTTTACTTTGGTCTCTCTCGGTCATGCCGCCGCTGAGATGCACATAGCGGAACTTCTTTTGGGATTCTGCTTGTGTTGTGGAAAGGGCATTGCCGAATGCGAGTGGGTAGTCGATTTCAAGAGCCTTGTCGCCGGATGTTGTCCCCATGCACCTGATCTAGTCAATACAAGCAAGAAATAAAACACCTAAAAGACATGGTAGGATCGGAGCTGACCATATGCAGGCATCCGCTCCCGAAAGCGCTTTGATATCGTCGTCTGAGTAGGAATTGAAATCTTGCTTGACTAGGATGTGAAGCTTTGCATTATTGCTGATTGTGTCTGGGAGCATACGGCGGGAGAGAGCAATGATGGACGTGATGGATGGATTTCGAAGGCATTGGCCGAGGACTTCTGAACCGATGAAGCCGGTACAGCCGGTCACAATGAGCTTCATGTTTCTTACAAAAGCCAAGTATTGAAGACAAATAATATCTGGAAGACGTCGAAATGGTCTGTGTGTGATGTGAGGAAGGAAGGGGTGGCAGTGAAAGAATACAAGAGGAATATGAGAGCATGCAATCTGAATTTCGTTAGCTCCGTGCTATTCAGAAGGATCAAATGGCTCTCGGAAACTGTAGCACTGTTTGCCGTAAAGACATAATGTAGAGTCCTGTACTTGAAGGTGAGACGTGGATTTAAGCTCAAGATCCCCAAAAAGGGGGGTGAAGCTACCCCACATCGCTTCGCTTTGATGTGGGTGCCTGCAGTATAGTCTCCGCGTATGGAGATTTGGAACATTCAACACCACCTACAACACTACCCAACCTTCTACAATAATCGCAGATATGGCGTCTCAAAAAGACGTCCAAGACCTCTTGCGCCTCTTAACAACAGGCCGCAACAAACTCCCCATGATGTCCGCCATGGGACGCGTCAAAGCTCTCCAAGCAGCTGGACTCCGCAGGTCCCTATTCCCCCCACATCCCCTCGATATACCTTCTAACAACCGCCCAGTATATCCGACATAGCATCCTCCACAGCCCCAGCTCTAACAACCGCCATCTCCGACGAAAAGGCAGCTAAATCCCTCCTCGCAGCCTGCAAAGCGCATCTCAAATCCCCCGCCGACTCGGCAGCCAGCAAACGCGCCTCGGATAGCGCTCTGCCTTCTGGGAAGAGAGTGAGATCGGCATACGCGCTGGACTCGGCGCCCCAGACACCGCAGGAGTTGGAAGCTTCGCTTGCTCTGCCACAGCCGTCGGAGGACGAAGAGGCGATTTCGAAATGCACGGTTTACACAAACAGAGCCCCGCTCGTCCTTGCTTTTGCGGTGCAGCTGTTGAAATATACGATGCCGGACCAGCCTTTAAGTAGTAGATTGAGTCTGGGACAAGCGGTCGTCAGTGTGAATTCGAGGAGTAAGGCTGTGAGTATTGGGTTGGAGAAGGGGAAGAGTGCTGATGAGGAGGGGTGGGGGAGGGGGCAGCCGAAAGTGAAGGTTATGGGGCGGGAGATTAGCGTGTTGAAGAGGAGTGGGTATGAATGGCGAGAGCCAGAAGTCAAAACGGACGATGATAAAGCAGACACAGAAACAGGCGCCGAAAGCCAAAGCCAGAGCACGGTGAAAGAAGAAGACTCGACGCCATCGAGTACGCTGAGACAGGGTTCCAAGCCGAGGAAAGATGGCTGGACGGTTTCTTCACCTATATCGTCCAAAAAATCAACATTCATAGCACGCTCTATTAGTATCGCGACTCCCACACAGGCTAAGAATCTCGTTGCTTCGCTGCTATCATCTAATGCTGAGCTCCGCTCCGCTGATCACAATATATACGCCTACCGCGTCCAATCACCCGGCTCGAACCACCTTATAGAGGACAGCAACGACGACGGCGAGAGCGGCGCTGGTCGCCATCTCCTAGGCCTCTTGCAAGCAGACAATCTGCAAAACGTCCTTCTCGTAGTAACACGCTGGTACGGCGGCATCTTCCTGGGTCCAGATAGGTGGCGCATAATGTCGCAAGTATCCCGCGACGCACTGTCACAGCGCCTTCGTGTAGCTGGCGTGCTGGGTCATGAAGCACTCTGGGGTCTTGATCTCGAAGCTATGAAAAGCAAAGACGGACCGGGGACAGATGGCTTGCCGATTCATAGACCCGAGGGCGCGAGAGCGTATATATTGAAGGCGTTTGCAAGTCCGCCGGAGAAGGAAAAAGAGAAAGAAGGAAAGGGGAAGAAGAAGACGTTGCAGCAGGTGGGGATCGAGAATGAGGATAATCTGGGCATGTTAATGGGGGCATTGGATAAGCTGTTTGAGAGTTGGGTTGGCCATGCTGGGAGTGAGGAGTTAGATCGGATGGCTTGGGGGTGGTATGTTGGTGTTAGGCCCGAGGTGGAGGGTGGGGTTGCTGGGTGGGGTGGGAAGGGGGAGGTTAAGCTCTGTGAAATTTTGAACTTGAGGAGGTCAAGATGAGTAGAGGGTTGTTTTGCTCTATTTCATCGAATTATGGAGACAGGGAGCATAAAATACCCATTTGATATTGTTGACTGTTTTCGAGACTGTTTACGTCTATTGACTTGCAATCTAGTAAAGACATAATTCGCTATATAATGGCAAATGCTAATTAGGAAGCGCGGAAAAATAGCCCCTGCTCGCTACCTGGGCCTTTCAAAGCCACGGGAGGGGGTTGGATCTTTGCACTTCCCATTCTATCCTCTTTCTGAGGAAAAGGCGAGCTTTTGTGAAAGCTGTGAGTTTAGAATGAAGACCGTTCCTTTGTCCCAACTCTAAGGGGAGACACTTTGATTGTCTTACTGCAAATCAAAGGTATCGTTACCGCAAACTTAACCCTCCTCAACCAACCCCTTTCCATAAAGCCCTTCACCTAGTGATTTATAAGCAAAATCCCCCTTTTCATAGCTGAAACATCGCCTATCCCCTCAACCTACCTCAAGAACCCACAGCAACCAGCGCCCCCTTCCCATCCCGATCCCTCTTCACCTCCAAAATAACAACCTTCCGTTGGTCATGGCAAAGCCCTTGATGAATTGCTTTCGGATATAGTAGGCGTGGTATAGCTGGGCTATCTTAGGATCAATCCATTTGGGTTCATGAGATTTATAAGATTTACGTCTGCTTGCTTGATATTCACATCATCCGGCATGTGTTCGTACTCCAGAATAATGCCAAAGTCCGCCTTGCGAATGTTGATATAATCAGCCATATCCCTCCACGTTTCGTTCACTGGACTATTGTTCGTCTCTTAGTAGCTGATGACCAAATCGAGGAGTCTCGCTATGGACGCGAGCGTAAAGGCTCCATTGTCGACGTATTTCTAAACAGAAAAATTAGTATATACAGTACACAATGGGTAGCCAGAGAAGAGTAACATACTGCGCCGTCAATAATCCTGAGTGACCATTTCCTGCCTTCAGGCTGCATGCAAATGTGTAGTCATATCCTCGCAAATCCCATCACAACAGGCCAATACTTCTCCCCCAACAGTGCCTCTTCGCCCAGAAAAGCCAGATGCTGAAATATATCGAAGTCAATATCTTACTCATAACCAAGCACCGGCCCCGTTCCAGTAGCATTTCCCCACGCTCCCCCGTAGTCCAAGAATATAACGCACTGTCAGTACTAAACTTAGACTTGTCCTGCACGTAATCTTCTTGTGCCTTTACGTTGCGTAGCGCTTGTGGAAACTGCGACAGTCATGCTGACGGTGTAGTCTGGGGGCTGTCATGTCATCAGGCACAAGACCAGTCGTTGGATCCCGGTAGCTGGTAATAAATCCAGGTCCATGCCCTCGTTCCATACCCAAGTATACGCAAATAGAATCTGTTTGAACTTTATAGCATTGTCACGCACCTCGTTCTATAGCATGGGTTCAAGGGCTATTAGCCTCTAAAAAGCGATTGTTGGCGCTATTATCATTTCTCGGACTGCGATCAACATGGTGTACCATGTTGCGGCAACATAGAAGGAGGAAGAGAAAAGCGGATGATGTGTGAGTGGGGGAAAGGTAGTAGCTCTAAAAACAGTAGAAATAAAATCCCATATAATGATAGCCTGAAAATCTCATGTATCACGCAAACAATGGTAATGAGGCCAAACTGCGGCTCTGCTAAACACTAGTTCGCGCTCGGGAACCATGGTACTCTATAAGTTTGTATCTTCAAAGTCGCACCAAATAAAATATAGTAATGGTAATGCATTGTTTCGTCTGTCTGTTCTCAGACTAATACTAACCAGAAGTTGTCACACACAACACCATATATGTTACGATCTACTCTACAGTATCTGATTCGGTCGTGGCTTTCAAGGTGGCAGTAGATCCAGAGAGATCATTCTCTTCCGCTGACTCGAGCGTTGTCTCAGCTGCCGATTCCTCGCTTGATTTCGGCTCAAGCTCGTCCCCATTACCACTGCTCACAGTTGGAATCGTAACTTCTTTTGCTTCCTCTACCGTTGCAGCATGTGCGGATTCGATTGCCGAAGAATCTGCCATTGGTTCTGAGATATGTTCAGCACCAGGAATGTCATTTAATGCCTGACCTGAAATGTTGGTTGCAAGGGTTGGGATGTCGGACTGCGCAGCCTCTGTGGCAATCGGCGCCGTTGTTGCTTCCTTCAGGGCATCAACGTGTACCAGGTCATCTTCAGGATCAATGTGCCACATAGTCTGAGACAAGGAAAAGCCTAGAACAGTTGATTTCTCCGTGGCGTCGCTGACTGGAGCTGGGCTCTTAGCCGGTGCCCTTCGTGCTGGACCACGTGCTCTGCCTTTTCGAGCATCAGCTAATGGCGCCTTCTCCTTAACCTCCTCAGGTTCTTCCGGCACAACCTCTTCTTTCTTAGGTGGCTGAGCGCCAAGCTGTAGACGTTTATTCAGGTCCGCCATAAAACCGCCTTGGAGAGCTGCAATTTTACTCCCAACGGGCCTCGCAGGAACTGGTGGTTTTGACTTGGCTGCAGCGGCAGCACCTTGATCCGACCCAACAGACTTTGCAGATGAATTTGACGCTACTTGGGATAGGGGAACATGTTCTCCGGAATCACGCGATATAGGCTTTGAAGGTCGAGCAGGCACTTGGGGTTTTGTTTTGGTTGGCACTGGAGGTGTGGCGTTAAGTCTAGATGGGCGTTCTGGAATTGCAGGTTGGGCACCATCAAAATTGTCTGGCGATGGCGATTGTGACAATTTCGACTTGGCTGGGCGGGCTGGGATTGATGGTTTCATAAGAGCGCCGATGCCAGTGGTAGCGCGGCCTTCTTCACGTCCTAGTGGGAGGCCGGCGGCAGCCTTTTCTTGGTGGTATGCCACTGCGCCCGTTGTAGGACGCTCGTCAGGGGTCGCGAGGTCGTCTTTTTCAGGAGACTGCGGTCCGGCTACAGTTGTTTGTAGTTGCAAACTGTCAGGAGTATCCTCCCAGATATCTCGACTAGGGAATCTTTGTTTCATGCCTGGTCTTGTCTCGGAATCGAGGTGAGGTTTGTTTGACCAAGGCCTTTTGTTCTCCTGGTGTAAAAAGCTGTCTGGTCCACGAGATTCGCTCTCTGCGAGCTCCTCTTGTCGTCTCGCAAATGCTTGCTCGGGCGTCTCCTCGGTTCCCCTGGCCTTGGGGGCCTCAGCTTCTTCTGGTAGTTGCGGCGTCGAAACGGTAGCGGTATATTGCAAGCTATTCGGGGTATCCTCCCAAATATCCTGACTGGGAAATTTACGGTTCTGCAGATCAGGTCGCTTCAATCTATCTGCCGCTGTCAATGGCTTTTGCGTGCCGGTATTCTTCTCATCCTCTGGAAACAGTGGCTCGTACTCCTCCAAATCCTCCAATTTTGTAGAAGATGGAAACTGCATACCAGGCACGATTCCATGAATGCTTCCGGGTCGACTTGACGGCCTGCTTCCAGGCAAACTTGTTTGGCTAGCGGATTTCTGCTGGTAAAAGCCATAATCCTGGCTGTTTGTGCGCTCGAGAAGGGGAGAAACAGCAGGTTGGAGCTCATAGTCAAAGGGTTCCTTGGCAACCTCATCAGAGGCCAGAATAGGAGCACTATATCCTTCACCACGACCAGCGTCTTCTTCATCTGGATCACCGGAGGTTCCAAGTTCCTCGGTTGACTGGGGAATAGATTCGCCCCCGTAGATACGGCTACTACGGCGTGCAGTATCTACGTGTATCACGTCGTCGTCGTCACGCTCACTGTCAAAAGCAGTATCTGAAGGCGCGTGGAGGCTTCGAGAGAGCGTGCCCTCAAACTCGTTCTTGCCCTGGATGTCTGCAGGAAATGATGTCTTCCTCAGGGGTGAATCAACATGCGTCTGAGACGTATTTGAATGGGCAAGATGAATTCCCGATTGTGGGCGAGGAGAAGACATACGGGAGGTGTATTCCTCAGAGGCTTGGACTCCGACTTGCTCATTTGGCGTTCCGATTGCTCCGGAAGTCCCTAGATTATATTAGATTACTCGGATCGTTTATGTGCAAATAGCACAACTGTAATCCTTACCAAGTCCAGAACCCCGACTAGCTGTATCCCGAACTATTTTGTTCAAATCATCACTACTCATAGCCCACTCCGGCTTCCCTTCTCCATATTGACCAAGTTCCTTTTTGAAGAGTTCTGGGTGTTTCTCGTAGTATGCTCTCTCAAAACGATCGTGAGGAAGGACCTGGTGACCATGTCTACCATAAGCTTCTAGTGGCATATCGTGCTCACGAGCACTAGATTTGCGCGGGTCGTGTCTCGGTTTCGAGCCGTCGTTATGGAACCCAATGCCTGGGGCATAGGGAGCTGCAGATACAGCCGGCGAAGGAGCTTGCACATCGCCCGCATCGGGATACATGGGCACACGTTGGCCGATCTCTGGAATGCCATGGTCGCTCTCGAGACTCGATGAAGGGCGTTCAGTGTCATGGGAAGCTTGACTAGCAAAGCTGGTCTTTGACTTCAAATCACGCGAAGATGGTTCCCTGTCGTCGTCGCCAGCTTTCCCGATGCCGAAAGAAGCTGCTTTTTCGGAGTCGGTACGGGTAACCTGTGAGACCCTCTGCTTGGCGCTTGAAGTTGGATGAGATGGCTTCGGCGCATGAAGCTTGAGGTCATTGGCTATATTTCGAGTTTGTGTACTTGATGTGCCAAGCTCATTTGGAGCTTCGAATACCTCCGCATATTCGTTTCCTTCCTGCCCAATCGAAGGGAGGGCAACGCTGGATGGGCGGACTGGCAGATCGGATCCAGAGTCATCGCCAGCATCGTTGCGGATGTTGTCGCCCAGGAAAGATTGAGGACGGCTGCCATTATGCCCCCGGAATGGAGTTTCGTTCAGAGGAGATCGAGCAAAGCTCTCTCTCGATGGCGAAGCCGAACGGTCAAGACGACGGTTGGCAGGACGAGGTGGGATCTTGGGGGTATCACTGCCAAGAGAACTGGAGCCCGAGGCTTGGTTCTGGGTCCGTGTAGGACGAGGAGGTACTTGGGGAACTGCTGTCGACATGTTGTGTATAATTCGAGGCTCAGTTGAGGAAAAGGGCAATAGTTTGCTTGTCTGAGTTCTCTGTTAGTTATGCTGCCAGGTGAGAGGGTGAGATCTGAAGTGAATAATGCAACAGTCAGACCTGGAGGGGTTTAAGGGTAAATAGGAGGATTTGCAATGATTGTCATGTTCCAAGGATGCACTGCATTTGTTATCCACTCGCAGGAGCCACGCCGCCAACATTCAGACCATGCTCGACCCAATGGATGAAACGGAGAATCAAGAAGCTACAAGCAGCTCTGTGATACCTGACCGCTCAGTTGTGAGGGCGTGGTGACCCAAAAGGGCTTAAACCGAAGCCCAACAACGGCTCAAAGGAAACAATGGGTTGGGGATGAATGCAGACGTACTTACTGTTATGTAGGAGTGTTAAAAGTGGTGATCTTCAGAGGTCGACCATCGAAGCTGCCAGGAGGTAGTATCCGAAGCTGCACGACAGAAGAGAGAAGAGTTTTGCAAGGGAGACGAAGGGAAGGGGAAGTTGTAGTACGGTGGTGGAAGTGGAAGAAGCGGTCTCATGCTCACGTTCCTCTTACTGCTCAACGCTAAAACAAGACTTCCGTCATGTTGCGGCATCAACTAGCTAGAGCGAGCTGGACAACCATTGGAAGTAGAACAGCGCCATTCCACAATAAACCCTGGTTCAAGTAAGTACTTACGAGTATCAAGTGTTCATTCAACACGCAACTCGGAAACATCAGGTTCGGTTCAGGGCATTTCAGTTCGATGATCGAGTGGCCGCCAAGTACATTATACAGTATCAATTGATTGAATTCTCTTCCTTTACCTTTGCATTGCTGCAATGCAAGGAAGGGTTCCCTTCTACCCACTCACGTTCACCTGAAGAGAAATAGCTCATGGTGATAGGTTACGCCAAAATTGTGTTTTTTTACAGGGGCTATGCGCCCTTCACGCTGCCCCGCCAGAAGCCCCCATGGCCGGCCCAGAGGCTCCAGAACGTCCCCTCGTCCCCTCGTGATCGTGATCGACGGATGGCTTGGACCTTGAAAGAGGGTCCCATTTGAAGATGCGAGTTATTACCCATTGCTACCGTACTGTATAGTATATACTGTACCTAGGTATGGATTACTATGGTTATGGGCATGGATACAGGAGGCATGCTCAAAGACAGATTCAAGTCTCTCCACAGAAAATCCTCCTGTCCCCCCTCCGCATGAGACAAAGTCCCAAACGTTCAGCGTTGCCGTCACCATCCTATGCCATGCCATGCCAAAGCCATGGAAAGTATTCAACGTTCATGTGGTGGTGTCATGAAGCTGCAGTAGTTTAGTACCACCCACCTCCTCCCAACTACAGTATCCAGGCCTTCCCCGCGAAATGGCCCATGCAGTGTCGCTGGTAATGGTGGGTGGCTTGCTTCTACCTAGGTATGGGGTATGTCTCTGAGTGGCGTTGGTTTTGGACAAGGGCATTCAGGAAAGCTCGTGACTAAATCAGCACTTGATTTGGGGCAATGACTCCATCCCTAATCAATAGTCCAAGAATCCGAATACACAAGCAGTCGTCGCCCACGGCAAGTGGAGACCGAGATCAAGACATAAAAGTACAATTGCTCAGCCCCCCCGATGAAATAAGTTCGTAATACAGCCAGCTCAGCCAGCCACGAGAGCCCGTAACGCCGTACCCCAATTCGCATGCTTTCTCCATTTTCTAATCCTCACCTCATTGGAAAGCAATGTCGCTCAACCAGCCAAGTCCTCCCGTTCCGTCCAAAGATATATCAGTGTCTCCCCGTGTCCGTCCACCAGCGTCTGCTCACCAACTCTGTCCCCTTCTTAAATAATCATCTGCGCAACACCCTGTCCACCAAGCGTCTTGCTTCCCACGAAACCCTGGCCCTTGACACCCGCCAGCGCATAGAACCCAGCTGCAACCGTCAGCATCACAGCAGCAGCAATTAAGCTGGATGCCTCTTTGATAATGCTAAGCCATTGGATAATGCCCATCACCAGGTAGATACCAGCGCGCATATAGTTGGTGGTGAAGCGGCGCATGAAAGTGTCGAATTTCGCGGATGTGGGGCAGATGCGAAGGAGCAGCGGGACCTCGATGAAGATGATGAGGAATGAGCTTGCACTGTAATCATAGCTTGTTAGCTAGGGCGTAAACAGGTTTGGATGGGAAGGCCTACAGGCATATAGCTCCGAAGAGAATCATGATGCTAACGTGGAAGAGATGAGAGATTCCGAGCGCGAAACATAGGAATATGCATATCACTCCGGTCCTGCCAGCACCCTCAAGTCAGCAATGTTTCCATGGATTCCGAGCTTGCCATCACCAGCTAGCTCTAGTAGTGTAGTGTTTCCAAATAGCCTGATCACAGTCTATCACCCAGCAGTCCGATAGAACTGTGCCTGATGCATCTGCTACCATGTGTGAAGCTTCTTGGAAACACAGCATGAATGGTGGGCCGCCCTCGCAAGCTCCAAATGCCTGAACGAAACACAAAAGCTGCCAGCTTACCATTGTCCATAAATACCTGCAATCCATAGTTAGCCATTTTGTCCTTCAAGCTTAAGCCCCAGACCGAGAATACCTACTGAAATTCCTCGTCGCGAACTCCTCTGCGATCGTCATGTTTGCGTGTTTAATAAATCAGTCGATATGGGGTATTCGGGTGCTAAGGCTTCTTGGCAGTTTCCTGTCAACTGGAAATCCTGGATTATTGGATTTATGCGCGAGTAGTGGAGGTATAGAGGTTCGGGATTGTGTGTGCGTGTGCGGGAATGTTGATGGATGAGGTGGGCTGGGGGGTGCGATTCTGTTGATCTGTTCGCAAGGTTACTCGAAGCTATAAGCCACGGCCACGAGTCTTGTCAAGATGACTAAGCGATTGTACGGGGTTGAAGTGTCAAAGGAACACGTTAATCTGGTACTTGTAATTTTGATTAGATGAAGAGGAGTTTCAATCGCGGATATCTTGCACATAAGGTCAATAATAGTATGACTGGTTCTATCAAGAAGTAAGAGTCATTACCATTTGTGAGTGGAGATCTCTCAAGACAGAAGGGATTTATCGTGACTCGGAAGCCTGAAAGATTCGTAACTGAACAGTCAGGCGCATGATACATTTTCATGTCAAGAATCTCAGCCGAGACGCGTCATGTCATAATATTTCATTGCCTTACGTGGACATATTCCATCAACGGAATCACCGCGGCCAAAGAATTGAGAAGTATGAAAATCCTTCCAATACCCATTGTATGTCCCCTCGCAACATTTTCTCTCTCTCTAGAAGGCAGGTATAATGCTTGCAAACAAAGAAAACCATCCTCTGAGCCTCTACTCCTTATGTACTCAACACATCGTTCGTACAGATCGTGGCGAGCTCATCCGTAAACCAGCTTGAAGATGTCGTTGAAGATGTAGAAGCTGCCGGCACCATCGGGAAGGAGCTGGAATGTCTGGCTGTAGCTCATAGGTCTCTGTTCCTCATCGACCTAATTGATGATACAGGTTAGCAAGCTTCTTGGTTTTCCGATGCAAGAATCGGGTGAGACGTACCAGGAGGGCCCCAGTCACGAGAATCAGAATGCCTTGGGACTCTCCGCTGGGTTGCGCATCGAGGGTCGCGACCTTATGCTGTACCTTCGCAAAGGGCAGTCCCTATAGATGAGGTCAACAACATATGTCAATGCAGGAACTCAAGCCCTCTTACTGCAAGTTTCTCCACAATACCAGTTGCGCCTTGCACCGAGGCCGACTCGAAGGTCAACATGGAGTTCTCGCGCTATGTGCGTATTAGCATTATCGTCAAGGGACCCATTTGTGACACTCACATAGAGAGGAACCAACTGCTTCCTGTCCTGATCGAACTGGTTGTAGTAGAACTGCGTGAATTGCTCTGCGGGGTAGGATCAGCCTTATTCTGGCGGAGGGGTATACGAATAACGGCTCGCAACATCTGCGGAATGCCTCAAGTGCAATCCGATGATGCGCACAGAGATGTGGAAGCCTTGGGAAGAGTGTTCCACGTACGCGCGACTTCTAAAAAGTCTGAAAGGATGGGTTAGCAATGGTTTTATGATGATATTGAGGGGTTTTATGGTATTGAGAGATGGTATGACAGCGTAAAGATTAGAAGGACAATGTACTTACTTGCCATATTGACGGGATATTTCGCGTCTTCTTTGTGAGGTTCCTGAGTCCGAGATGCTTCTCCTGCGATGGTGTTTATGAAGGCGTGGCGGGGTCGTTTCTGGTTGCCCAGGGGGGTTGCGCTAAAGTAGTTTAGCGCGTTAGCAAAATAAATTGACTCAAAAACAAATTCCTTCCCTCGAAATTTCTTCCTCTTCCCTTGCCAACATAAAGTCACCAACGCACAATGACTCTTGATATGCACCAAACGAACGGCTTCATGCCTTGTCTGGATCTGGCTCATGTGGCTAGGTACCCAACGAACCATGATATACTAACGGATACCGCTACTTGAGCAGACATACATTTTTGGTACGTTGGATCAGGCATTTTCCATCTTTCCATCTTCCCCATTCCCAAGCTTCTCTGATGACAACACTTATGCTTTTAAGAACGGCCAGCTTAGGAAATTATGCTGAGACACTCAATAAAGAAGTCAAGTTCAACAGTCTGATATCATATCAAGCTTTTGTTCACTACACGATTAAAGATGCTCTGTCTGTACAAACGCTGACTGAGTATTACAGAACAGAAACAAACTGCATTTGGAAGATGAGCGACCAAAATATCGATATGGTGATATCAGAATCGAATACCGAAGATATCTTCAGTCTGGGCGGCGGTGGTCTCGGGGATTCTGACAATCTAAACTGGCGCTTCTTTTCAGAACTGACCAAACCATGGACTGGGCCGACGAAGAAGTGGCAGTTGGAAGTGATCATGGAACAGGATCACCTGCTGAGTAGGTAGGTAGTTAGTGACACCGTGCTGTGCTGCACCGCTCTGTATCGTACCTCCGGGTGACTAAATATTCGTACATATATGATATTGAAACGGTCGAGTTTATGAAACATCAAATGACTACTTTTGTGAACCTGACCATTGAACAATCATGTAGACATCAACTTTCTCGCAATTCTACCTGTCCAGGGAATGTACCTAGGTATCTATCGTCGAATCCGACAATTCACCGGGAGGGGGGTCGCGGCAATATTTACTGCTGGCTATCGACAAGGCGCGGCTTTGTTCTGCACTGTTCTACCAACCTGCACTCCACACCTCTGCCCGCCCTGCCTCAACTTTTGTATGCCGAAGCGGAAATCTGTAGATTCTTCCGTCTGGGCCCTACTGTACTGCAATTCCGAGTCCCACCTACCGACCTACTCTACTCTGTTCAGTTTATTTCCGCCTCTGTCATATCCGCTCTCCGCTCATTCTAGTTGCTGCCTCGTCTCGCTACCGTTCAGCCTCTTCCCGCATCTGTTCTACCACAACCTACCCTACCTAAACCCTACGTACGGTACCGGTACACGTAGAACGAAAAAGCCCGCCTTCGACAGCTCACGAACCTGCACACAGCGCGCCCTCGAAAACTGCATATTCACGTCAGCTGGGCAGCTTCGGTTGCTACAGCACAATCCTGAAGCAAAATGCCTTGCTTCAAGGGTATCGCTGTGAGCGTCCATGCGGAAGGCGCCCCACTGCCGGAATACTCAGTGCAGAAGCAATCCAGAGTCTCACGCGTCAATACATACATCCCAGTCCCGAAGCCAAAGATTCCCGAAGATTCAGCCTCAAATAAGCCCGAGCCCTCCAAGTTTGCCATCTCGATTACTCTCCTCACTCCCGGCCTGGGTGTCCCGTACTCGACACCGAAGTCTACCCCAGAGAACCCGCACCCTCAGCCTCAAGCAGTCGGTGGCCTACCCGGCACCACCTCCCAGCGAGGCACATATATTGGTTCTGTCGGTCCCTACGTACCTATCACGAAGTCCGAGAACGAGACCATCGCTGCCTATATCTACTTTGATGGTCGTGTAAAGGAAGAGGTTGCTACTCTACTGCGTCCCGGCGAGGAGACTTGGGTCAATTCGCGTTGGGTCCAGGTACCAGATACAGAAGGCGGTGGGCTAGCCGAGAGAGAATTCCTCTTTCGTGAAGTGGGGTTGGAGCGATGGCTGAACGGACTTGATCTAGATGGCCAAGATGCGGCTGCGAAGCTCGAGAAGCGTAGACAAAAGTTCGAGAAACGCCGTCGGCGCAAGAAGGAAGAAATTGGCAGCGATGATGATCTTGCGGATGCTATGTCGGGAACGAGAAAACCTTCGGGCTCACGGAGTGTGTTAAGGTACGGGGCAGATGAGTCTTCACCAATCGAGAAACTATCCGATGATGAGGACTCTTTCAGCTCCGACTCGGACGATGATGATCTACCAGAGGCTGCTGGCCAAATCAAGGTCGCCATGTTTCGTGTTCTTGCATCTGGAGAGATCAAGAGAGGAGAATACTCCCCACAGTTTGACGCACATGATGATGACGAGGGCAAGGGTAGTAATAATGAAGGTGGTGATGGGGCCGATGTCGATCACACCACGAGCTTTGCTAAGCCAAAGACTTTGGATCCAAAATCGATCAGTACGCAGACAGTCACAGGCATAGATGGACCCGAGAAGCCTTTTGCAGTGTTTACTTTCTTTTATAGAGGCGAAAGTAAGCTCCCAGCCCTTCCTTCGAGTGCATTGCTAACAGCTTCACAAGGACAACTGCAAAAGATGGGCATCCTGAAATCCAAACAGCAAAAGGGAACTACTGTGCCTACCAAGAGACGCTCAACTCAGCTCGACTTCTCCAACCTTGCTCCTTTAAAGCCTGGCGGAACTGTTGGGTTTTCGTCATTCAGAGATAATGACGGTTCCACCAAGCGAAACAAGTCTAGTAAGAAGAGTAGTGGAAGCATTGGAGCCATGGAAGAAGACAGTGACGAAGATGATGAAGATTCTGAGATTGTTGGCAAGATGGATGATTTCGATGACAAAGATGTCAAGACGCTGCTGAGCCCCGAAGATGCCAAATACAGCGGAGAACTCGCAGACGGCGTGGGACGAATCAAGGCAAGTCTATTGATTCTTACAAGGGTGATTAATGCTAATTAAATCATAGCTCAAGCGACAGCACTCTGCAGAGCCGATGAATGCAAACTCAAGGCCGTCCCCTGGCTCAATCGGTACCACCTCTGTCGGCGCAACTCCTCCCGCGGATGTAGATTCACCACTTACAGCCAACCAAACACTGTCAAACAGTGTATTTGGCACAAGCTTGCTTGATGATGATGTCGTCGGTAGTCCGCTTAAGAAGCATCGGGCCAGCTTATACGACACGGATAACGAGACTATACAGAAGCGATTAGGTTTGGGCCAGAGTGGCGCTGAAGCAGCCCACGCACCTCTTCCAGAGCCTGCTATGAGGACCGAAGAGGAAGAACTATGAAGGGAGGAATAGAGGAAGAAAATGTCCGGAATACATGGGATCTAAACACAACCTGAACATACTCTTGCTCCTGAAAAGTCAGTCCATTGGAAAGCACAGTATGCTGGATCTTTGGTTGATGGAATGGATGGAGACAGTCAGAATCACGTGCCGCGTTGCTGCACAAGGCCTTGTAAGACTTTAACTATGAAGAGCGCAGTCGCCGCAGTAGGTGAGCCTGTCGCAGATCTGCCATAGGCTACTTCGTACATACGTAGCAGCATAGGGTAGACTATTATTAACATATCTGAGAAATCATGCTATATTACTTGGCAGGCAGTCAAGTGAGATGCGTTACATTTACCCGATGCAGGTATGCAGGCACGAGGCGTCACGTCAAGCAGATCAACCGCTTCTGACGTGCTGTACCTTGACTCTATTTCTTTCCACGCATTTTTATATCTTCAGACAGCCATCAAAAAGTTTTGATGCGCCTATTCAAGTCCCCAGCAGTACTTGTGAATCCCCCGCTGTATCCCATGAATACCCTCAAAATATTCCCCAAACTCTTCGCGTTGATGGCGTTGGTATACTTGTTACCTTTTGCAGACAGTGCTAAGCAGCAACATATATTGAAAGCTAAACTTACCAGTCCCTTTGATGCCATTAGCCAAATATACATTGGAGCTATGGCATGTACCTGTCGTTTCAATTGCGGTTGTTAGTGGCAATAACACGTGGGCGGAGGTGAGATTTTGTCTTTCAATTTTCATCTGTATGTATACTTCAAATCGTCTCCTGTCATCGCATGGCATGGCATCTCAGGGGTTCCGAGCAATATGAAACTTCGAAAGTATAGTCCTCATCATTCCTCTGATTCACAGCACGTGCACAAAACCCAAGCGTACCTAAGTATATTTGGGTTGGGTTAGGGCTTGCTATACCCAACCCAAGCCAACCCATTTACACGCTGAATTTCCTCATACGGCTATGGCATCTCTTCAGCGTCACGCCCTTCTACGACGCCGCGCCAGTACCACAAAGGCCTTCAGAGCCGCCGCCATCTCCTTTTCCAACTCCAGCGGTTTCTCCTGGAACACGCCGAGCTCCAGCCCCATGCGGGAGGATTGTGTGCTCCCTCCCAGACCTGTATGGCACCGAGCAAGCATGCTACGATTGACGACTCGTACTGGCATGCCGGGCCGTAATCGGTACGGATGTGAAGGGTGAGGAGAGGGGTGTGAGGGATTTTGGTGCGGAGGTTCCGTTGCTTAGTGCGCTATTGAGGATGAGGTTTCAGATTCGAAATATGATGTTTGCTTGTTACTGTTACTTAATCATATTACTAAGACGCTGACGGGGATGTGGCAGGGGTTTTCTTGACGGGGAATATTTGGGAGTTGTTGGGATGAAGTCTACGGTATGTGTATTCCCTTCTTATCAGCGAGAATGGGGCCACTTTGTATCTTGAAGTGTTAGAAGTTGAGATATTTGGGTTTTTATTCGATAGTAATGAACCACTCTGTGTGCGCGGCGGGATCTGTGGTGGGGAGTGAGGGCTTGGGCGTGGCGTTGGAGGGGGGGATGGGAATGGAGGGGAGGATTTAGTTTGAACGGGTTTAAATGAGGAGAGGGATGTATGGGTTATTGTGGTTTTGGAAGAGCGGGAAAGGGGATGAGGCTCGATCTGCTTGAAAAATCATCTGGTTATATAAAAGCTCCTCGAATGTATCTTCTCAGTTCTGGTAGTTAATTAGCTTCACCTCCACCACAGGATTTAGTACCACGTTTCCCAAGAACCCAAGTAACAAATCAGAGCTTCCACTCCACTCTATACTTTATTCACAGAATTAGACCCATGTTTATAAACCTAAAAAAGTATGTTTATTCTTCCTTCCATTTCATACCAGAACCGAACACTGAATCCCAAACCCCAAGTCAATACTCGGCATGAGCTTCTACCAGTACACCCTCCCTACCAGCCGGAACTCCCCTTTTTATCCATAATCATTCCCTGACAATATCCAGCTCGTCATCATCATCACTACTAAAACTAACCAGCATGTCCTTCGTAACCTCACCCCCCAAACTCTCCCTCCCCGCCTCCCTAATCCCCTTTTCAGTCACAAATCTCGTCTTCTTCTTAACAGGCTGCAGGCTCTCTCCATCTTTCATCCGACCCAACTCCTTGCTCAAGTTACCTCCCCAGCCAATAGCAGCGGAGCTAGAACCGGTATTTACGCGTTTTCGTTTGATAGGTGAAAGTGCTACATCTTTCGCTTTCCCGCTCAAAAGACCTAGGGCAGCTGCATCAGGAGGCGCTGTGTCATTCGATGGGTGAGAATGGCTGGAACGAGCTTGGGAAGTAGAGGGTTTAGCGCGCATATAAACAGCACCAAGCCCCTCCCCCATCGTTTTCAACTTGTCTTCTAAATCCCTCTCTTTCTCCTTCGCCAGCAGCTGTCTAGTCATCCGCTCTTCCTTGCTGGAGCCACGGTGGAATGCATCAGGGTCGAAATCTACGTCGTCGAGCATGTTGACTGTGCTCTTGTTGTTGATGTATATCTGACTATGCGATCCCTTATCATAGCGAACTTTCTTGTCCGCTTCTTTCTTGCCGCGGTTGGTCACGTCTTGCGAGTTGTATTTCCTGCGGCCGTAGTCCCCCTTGCCGAAATTCATGGTGTTTACTTCCATGCGTTTGGAGTGTGTTTTTGCTAGGGTTTGGTTTACGTGGAAATCGCAGAACTCGGTGTGGCGCTTGTCGACCCAGGAGTCGCAGGTCTTGCCGTCCTTTTTGATGCTTTTGCAGAATCCCAAGTCTCGCGCTGAGCCGACCTCTAGAATGGTGTCTGCGTCAGAATTTAGGACTAAACTGAACTTGCCGGTGTCTTCGCGACCTTTTGGGGGAGGCATGAAACCGGGATTCATAATTGCTATGATGGCGCCTGTGGTGAGTTTCCAGAATTTGTCGAAGGCTGAGTCGAACAGGAATAGGTCTAGTTCCCATTTGAGATCCGTTAAACCCATAATCATATATTTACCCCGATTGTCGTTTTTGGCATTTTGATTGTGTTTCATAGGCTGGGTCTTCTTAGCAATGATTGCAAAGACTACTACATCCTCTTCTATGTCTGGACCTTGAAAGTCTGGGGCTTTGACTGTTCTAAGAAGATCTGGGACGAGGAAGGTCTTCTTCCCAGTGAGGGTACGTGTGAGCACTTGGTGTGGAATGATTCGTTTTGAAAGATGTGCGGTTGAAAATGGTTCGAATTGTGAGGCATCTGCCTCCGTGACTTCGCTTGGCGGAACGTTGGGTTTGGCAGCTTCCCGTTTCCTTGGGGGGATGTCAACTGAGGCACGAGAATCAGTCCTGGCTGTTGAAGTGCTGTTCGTAGTTTCGCTAGAATCCCTCATAGCAGAACGAAGATTCGGCGCCGTTCTACTCTGTGGTATGGTGCTACTAGGTTTATTAATTCCATTCAATACATCGTCTCTGCTGAATTCTGGCGCTCGGTGAGGGGCGCTTGGGATTTCCACTGCAGCTTCCTTGAAACTTTGTATTTGGTCCTGGTCGATATCGAATGCTGTACTCCTATTTCTCTTGATACGCAACTCCCTTTCCTGTCGATCGGTCTCCTGTGCTCTGATGGCAGCCATCCGTTCACTGAATGATTTAGGCCGGTCTTCATCTCGAGAAGACGCAACTGAGCCAGCTCGCTCTGCAGCTTGTGAAGCTGGTCTCTGCAGGAAAGGACCCATTCGCCTTTCCGTAACTTCGGCATCTTCCCTTTTTCGTAGACTTGGTGCCCTCTTTAACGAAATATCTCTACCCGTGAGCCCCTTGTCGATGCCTAGAAGTACCCTTTGCGGCGACGTGTGAGCCTGGACTGGCTGTGCTCTTCGAAGAGGAGATACGGGAACATTGATGCTAGCCTGTGACTTCAACCTCTCCTTCTCCAACCGTTCCTCCCTCAAGCCTTCAACCCTTGCCTGCGCACGGCTCGCGGCCGCCGAATTTCCCCTAGAGTTTGGCCTTGAGCCTGTCCTGGCCTCATTTTCGGTATCTGAGCCTTGTTTCGACTTCTTCTGTAGCTTCTTGAGCTTCAATCGCGCTTGAATCTCCTGCAACTGTAGCTGAAGCGTCTCTTCATCATCTTCATCATCGTCGGAACCTCCCCCATCCATATCCGCTTTCATCAAGTCCTTCCCCCTGTTCCTCATCGATTGTATTGAGCCCGTCCGTTTCAAAGGCGAAGGAGAGGGAGAGCGGCGTTCTGCCAGGCGCTGAAGGCGTTTGCGACCACCGGGAGTGCTCTTTAAGACGTCGTGGGGCGACCTTGGTGGCCATTCAGGGTTACCTTTTGATATGTTAACTATAGAACTGCGGATTTTTGAGCATGCCTACCTTGCGACATGATGCGACGCCATCAGTAGCTATGTTGCGCCCGTTGTGTTATCATGAAGATGCTGCTATGAGCAGGGGTCGCAGATAATGTTACTATCACATTCAATGCGAAAAAGAACCAAAGAGTGATGTTATCTTAGGGAGGATTTCCTAGGAACGGTGATAGATTTACTATGAGAGGGTACCGTGATCAGAACTTGTGTAAGTAAAAGTATAGCGTCAGCGTCCTCACTACAAGTGATCCTTCACTAATTGAGGAAGTCGCCGTTGTATAAAGTTTATGCATGTTTCAGATCTAAACGCGCTTTCCTGACGCGGTTCGACGCGTCTTCCCCGGATTTCTTGGCATTGATACATGTGCTTCATCGACGGTGGGACGTTCCTTTCCAATTATACAACACCAAGAGGAAAAATGAAGACTCGAGGGAGACCGTCAACGAAAGCGAAAAAGGAGACACCTGAGGTGCCAGTGACCCCAGAACCAAAAACACAATTGGGCCCAAATGTCGCCAATCCTCCACAGCTGTTCATATTGCCCAAAGACATATCCAAAAATGCTCGAATCGTCTCACTCGAAAACCCAAGATCTTCCAATGATAGCAGATATCTCGTCTGTCCCGAACGAGGACTCTACGAGTTTACAAAGGTAGCCACACCAAAATCGACCCCTCGTAGCTTGTTACTGTCTTCGCTGGATGCGAAAGATGTAGACAATGGGGACAACGGGGTGGAAGATTCGACGGACAAACTCTCGTCAAGCGGATACATTATGCGGGATGCAGGGCTGTTTGTTGCGACTCCAATCGATCCTCTGTTCTTTGTTCTACCTGTCCTGGCTCCAGTATCTGCGTCAAAAGGTTCAGAGCCCACGAAGAAGTTGTTCTTGTCCGGAGAAGATTATCTGGACAAGGTCGCAACGGCTTCGCCACATTTAAGCACTTTGTTAAGGGTAGATTCATTACGGGCGTCGATTGAGAAGAGAATGGCCGCTGTATGTGATACAGTAGATGCAGGAGACGAGACCATGTATCGACTCAGCGAGGAGAAAATGATGAAGGAACTGTTGAAAAAGGCCAAGAAGATGTCTGAGAAGGGATTGCCAGCAAGTATGGAAGACAAATTCATAAGGAAAGCACTCGAAGTGCCGATTCTGAGCATAAAAAGGGAGGAAAGCTCTCTAGATGACGAAGAAACGCCAGCAGATACGCCAGATACTCAGACATCGACGACATCGATAGACACAGCTGCAAGCTCGTTTTCAGAAGCTTCGACAGCAGCCACGTCCTTTTCTGAGGACTCACAGGGTGCAGGCACTCAGCATATGAAAACGCCAAGCATACCTCCCATCAATGCCCCAGATGGTGTGGTAGATCTATTACGACTTCGGACTGCACTCTTCTTCATCTGCTCAAACTATATTGCGCCGCACCTGAGCGAGACAATCAAAAAGCTTGTCCTATCATCTACTTCGACCGTCGACTTTGCACCTTTGGAAGCACATCTTGTACATCTAGCTAAGCTTCGACAAGCAGCTCTCGCTGCAAGGCAACTCGGTGGAACGTCACAAAAGCGATCGTTAGAGGAGGATGAAGATGGAGAAAGTCGAGCTGAGAAGAAACGGAAGTTGGAAGAAGAGGAGAAGAGGAAGAAAGCTGGTGAGAGTAGGGGAGTGAAGAACCTGAAGAAGGTAAATACGACTGGGATGAAAAAGATGAGTGATTTCTTCAAAAAGAAATGAGTATACCATTGCATGTCAGGCGTATTGGATAGGCAAGGCGTTCATGTAGGATAATGGATTCATCTAATACCCCGCGCTCTGCCCCTTACACTACCAGTTCCTCTCCCAACGCCCGTCCCTCCCCGTGAAGCCCCTCTCGTCGTTCCTCCTGTAACATATCCGCTTCCGGTCAATCCCCTCCCGCTAGGTCTTCCTCTACCCCTAGTCCCCCTCGTTCCTCTAACGCTAGTACCAGCCTGTCGTTGCCTCTCCTCATCTTCAGCCCTCCGTCTCGCCTCCTCTTTCCTCCGCTCCTCTTCCGCCGCCCTCCGCTCAGCAGCCTGAGCCTTCAGCACGACCTCGTTCTCCATATCCGAGATATCCTGGCTGGCGCCTTGCCAATTGGGATTCAGGATCAAGCGCTGGTTGTGTTCTGTTTGGGAAAGGATGCGGGTCCAGCTATTAAGGAGAGTTGAGGCTGATGTTACGGTCTTCGAGACGGTCTGGTGGGCCGTCGATGGGCATGGTTAGTGGGAATATAGAGAGAGGATTGGGAGTTACTGACTTCCATATTGCCTTTGGCGCATTCAATGCTCGACATCACGCCTTCTATCAATTCATTGATACCCCTCACCCCTTCCAACTCCTTCTTCAGCGCTACCTCCCGCGCCTGCTCAGCGTCATATTTCGATTCTGTATTGCGCTGGGCGTCAGGGGGTTTGGGACTAGGCTTCTGCGTAGGTTTAGAAGTCTTGGAGGGGGACGCGAATAGGTCTTCTGTGTCCGAGTCTGAGAGGTCGAGTTTCCTTAGGTCGGGGGTAGACATTTTGTGTACAGGGAGAAGTAGAATGTGCAAGGGTAAGATACAGTAGATGGGATTTTGTGGTAAAACGTATTGATTATTTACATTTAACGCGTAAAAGCGCGTCTGGTAACATGTGCTGGTAAATCGTGAAGCTTGGTATCGGTTGTGCTGGCAAGTGGGGGCAGTGGCTCCAATCAAAAGGCCGGGCGGTGAAGTGGAAACCAAGGGGCTGGTCATCTCAGCCTCTTGGATTTTGGATTTTGCGAACTTCATCGCTCAACGTCCACCAACGTCAACAAACCATGTTTTGATCTTCACACGTGCGACTTTGCGACGACTTTAACACAGCAACTTTCGGATATCTGCATTATTAACTTGCCTCTGCTTTGCTTCGCCTGCATTATCATCAGTGTTGATTGCCTCACCAGGAGCCCATAGTCGCTCTACCGGAGCTTCCTTGAATCCAACCGCCCTTTGCAATTGCTCTTCATCACCGCCGAGCTGACACCATTTTATTTTTATTCACTCTTTGAATGTGACACATCTCAATTCAATCTAACCTTCCGACATTGACTGTCCGGATACCTGCTGTCGACCTTGCCGTCCAACAGACAATCTTCATCCAAGATGGCAACCACCCGACATACAACTCCTCCTCCCCCTTCCCGCATTCACACTCCCTCAACACCTCTTTTTGGTACCTTTGACGACGACTACCAACCATACTCGCCCAGGAAGTCTTCCCGAATTTCGCAGCGCTCTCGCAACACGACACCGCCTCCACAATCCGCTAGTCGCAACCTTCGCACAAACCCTTCGTCTTCAGGTTCATCACCAACATCTCCCTACCTTACCTCCCAACCTCGCTCCCCGCAAACAGCACCGAAAAGAAGAGGGCCGAAGAGCGATCCTGAAGTTGGTGGACGACGTGTGTCTGGTGCATTGAACTACGAATCTACAGCCTCCGCAGCCGCTGCTCTTGGTCTCCCTACGCCCACTCCACGAAAAGCCGAAAAGATGAGGCCCGTAGATGTGCTACGTGCCAATGGCATGCTTCCAACTCCAGCAAAAACTCCACAAAAGCGCCCGGAGGATGGACAGACAGCCCCCGAAGTTACAGCAATCGCGCGCAATTTATTCCCAGTTCGCTCTGACACCTTGGACGAGGTTATGCCCTCACCCAAGAGAAAGGGAAAGAAGCGCTACACCGGATTCACACTAGATAGCTTTGAGGCCGACAATGATCAGAAGCCTATTGCGATCTATACCGATTCAAATGAGCGCATTCCCGAGGCTGATATGAGCATGGACAACCCTTTCTATGGTGACGGCGCCGAGCATGAGTATGCAGAGCATTCGCCAAATAAGCGCTCCATCAAGAGGAGAAAGATTATGGTGCCAGGAGAAGGAGAGCAGGATTTGGAGGATGTTCAGCAAAGAAAAGATGGGGTTATCTGTGTCTTGTAAGTCTAATGGTCGAGCGATCTATGTTTGAGCACAACTGACCTTTTAAAATTAGTCGTGGACGAAAAGTCTTCAGAAAGTTTAGCGATGCGCAAAGCCTTGACCATAGAGACACTGGTTCCATGGCTGACGGAAATTTTGATGATGCTCCAGCCGCAGAAGCGTCTGCATCAGGCGCCAGTCGTCTTCTATTCCCATCCGAGCGCCAACTTCGATCTAAGGATCTCAAAAGCCAGGCTGTTGAGGATGAAGAAGCCGATACTGACATTGACGAATCATCAATGCTTTCTGCTCCCCGTACCCGAGCTAGCAGGAAGACTAGATCTATCAACAGCAGCTCGACGCCTCAATACAACGAAGAAGTCTCTACTCCTATGGCCCCTAGATTCGGTCCCGCCGTTCCTATCTCGCCACCCTCTACATCTAGAGCTACTCGATCAAGGAAGATTGACATGAGCAGTTCTCCAACCGGTCCGGAAAGCGACGATGCACCCAGTCCCTTCGACTCTTGGTCGAGGGTCAAGAACCCAAAGAAGCGTGTCGCAAATTCTTCGCCCTCCCAACCCTCATCACATTCCGACAAGAGAGTCAAGTATTAAGCCCCGCAATCTTCCTGACAGTCCTTGATGATTACTTTCTTTCACACGGCGCTGGAGTATGTCGGCTACATTTCTGACTTTTGGGATGACTGGGGTCGCCAAATTGGAGTCCGTTGTTTTTGAGTTCAGCGCAAGCATGCATCTGCAGGGTAGCGAGGCGCTTTTGTTTGTGCTATGGATATTATGCATGGCCCGATGGTTGGGTCACTTTACTACTATTATACTTTATAGTTTCTTTGGTGGTTGGGGTTTTATGACCTCTTTTTGTTCTTGGTCCTGGTCTGGGAATTGGGTGATGAATCACTCGTTGCCTGGCGGACGTTGATTTTTTAATTGAGAAGGGATGGAACGCGGAATAGGCCTGTGTTGTGTTAAAGGAGATACTTGAGACTTTGCTGGTAAAACCTACAAGCAAGAAGGAAGGGATATGGACATCTGTAAGCTAAGCAGACAAAATAGAGGCATTTCATGAAAAGTCAACAAACATGTTTCTCATATCATTCTTCTCGTGTGCCTCAATATCAATCAAATTTAAGTTTTAAGTGAAACATGGTATATAAAGCAACCTTGCTCCAAACACCTAAACACCATCGTTCATTTAATTATCCACCACATACTGTCCCAATATAAGCTTCACAGCAGACTCTCCCAAGCATCCAAACCACTCTTCTTTTGCGGTTGCTGCTGACCCATGCCCATGCCCATACCTCCACCTCCAAACGCATTATGTTGCTGCGGTGGAGCTGCAAAAGCATTCGCCTGTTGCGGGGCCCCAAAAGCACTGTTCGTTTGGGTAAAAGCAGGCGGTGCCTGGAACGCTGGTTTTTGCTGTTGCTGTTGCTGTTGTGGAGGCGGCAAACTAAACGCACTGGCTGCCGGCGGTGGAGGTAGAGAGAAAGAGTTCGTCGCGCTGATTGCAGGTCTTTGCTGCTGCTGTTGGTTCATGGAGAGACTAGACATGGAATTTCCCAGCGAAGAGAGGGATTGAGATGAGGTGTTTGAAGAACCCCATGGATTGGGCGCTGCTGCTGCGCCCCAGTTTACGGACGGTGCGGGAGGGTGTTGGAAGGCGGACATGGGTTGTGCGGTTGTGCTGTAGGTGGGTGTTTGTGGTTGGAGTGGAGCGCTGAAGTTGGGTTGTGGTTGGAGGGGTTGTGAGAATTGCGTGGTGGTGGGAGAGAGGACTTCGATGCGTGAGAGGTCTGGCGTTATGGTCCTTGAGGCTGCGGTCGCGTTTTGCGGCTTTAGTGCTCCCATTGAGTTATTGCTTGTATGGAAGGAAGGTGTCGTTGGACTTGGTGTAGACCAGGAGAACGCGGCTGCTGGTTTTGGCTGGGAGTTTCGAGAGGATTGGGATGTTGCGGATGCGGGCGCAGCGTCCCAGCCTGCGTCCATTGGATTGGTAGACTCGCTGATGCCGGCATTGCCTTTGACGAGGCGCTCAAAGTCGATCTCACCGCTTTCTGTACCGCCGTTTGTTGATCCAAAAGCATTGGTACCTCCGAAAGACATGAAGTCGTCGTTTCGCGCAGCGCCGGAGCCGTTCGCGCCCGAGAGTTCTTGTAACTTCTTTGTCTGCTCCGCTTCGACGCGGGATGAGAGGCTTTTAATGAGCTCGATGAATGATTGAAATTGCTTCAAGTCGAGTAATGGGCCTAGACTCATACTCCATAAAACTGGGAGAATGTCCATGGCAACAAAGTCTGCGTCTGCCACGCCTCCCACCTGCCTTAGAACATTGAGTGCCGCGATTGCAACAGCAGGCTCTTTGGTTTTGATCGCTTTGATAAGGGGGACGATCCTCTCTTGCATTGTGTACTTATCCAAAGCGGTTGAGGAGCTCTTTTTGCTAGCATTCGAGTTCATGATGCCATCTAAGCCATCGTTATTCGCTGCAGGATCATTGGTACCACCACAGAGAATCACAAATGCTTCCAATCCTCGGACTTTGATTCCAAGACTGCTTGTCTTGCTGAAGACGGAGGCAATGACTGGGAACAATTCATTCTTGATGGTCGAAAAATCTAGCACTGGAAGTACAACTGGTAGACTTCGTAATGAGGCATCAACAATACTATGAGTTGGCGACTCAATTGCAAGGTGGATAATAGGTAGGATATCTATGATAATCAGTACAGTTCATATCTTCATCAAAAAACCACTTACCATCTTTGAATTCCTTGCCCGAGCAATTGTTTTTAATCTCAGTTATGTGTTCCAATAGCACCATGAGACCAGCCTCTTTAACCAAGTCTCGTTCAACGGGACCTTTGGAATTGCTCGGAGGCAGGAATACCTCTCTTAATCTTGGCATTATCTTTTCCGTAAATGGTCTCCTTCCGGATGGTAACAGCTCAATGATCTTGAAGATATTTTGCAAAATCAGAGATAATAGCTCGCGGTCTTTCATTTCTTCCAGCAGTGCCGGAAGAACTTTCTTATCCAGGACGGATTTGGGAAATGATGGCAGGACTCGAGAAAGCCCGCGCATGAACTGTGCCTTCTCATTTGGAGTTTTAGTTGGGAGTGAGTCCAAGAAACGAATTGTAGATATTAGGATATTATCAAAATATGCGCTTTGTTGGAACTCTTTCGCTGTCATTCGTTGAGCTGGGCGTCTAGTTATCAGACGAGGCAAGACTGATGTAGTAAGGTCCTTTGGGATTGGCCGTGACGAAAGGAAGCCATTACCAGCTGACGGTATTGTTGATGAGGACGTAAACAGCCTCTTGTAGGTTGTTACGCTGGAGTTTGTTTGTAAAGGTGAAACATGTGGAGAGTTGTAAAGGGCAATTATCAAAAGTCCAAGGGAGAACATATCGGCTCCTACATTCAAGTTCGAGTCTAGCACGAAATCCGGGGAGCAAAAGTCTAGGTCCATTTGCACAGAGCGAGGGAGTCGTGGGTCGAGATTGAGGACTTCGGAGAGGTTAATAGGTTGTACAGACGTAGCTTTTGTTGAGCCATCAAGGGGACTCGAGAAACTCAGGCCACTGATTTTCCAATCGGACTGCATATCATCAGTCAAGAACTCTAGAGCTTTGGCTCATAACCCACCTTGGCATTTATAAAAACCGCATCAGGAGTCAGATTGCCATGAACAAGACCAGCATGATCATGCAAAAACTCCAACGCCTTGCTGAGCTGTTCCAGCCCCTTTTGTATTTCCAGCTCATCAATCTCAAGATCCCGCCGTCTACGCCCCCCCTCTGAATCTTCTGTAACGAATCGACTCGATCTGCCACCCCTCCCTCCGGAACTTTCTTGGTCATCCTTTTCTGCTAACAAGCCGGACAGAGATGCTGTCACAGGCTCTGTCGCAAATTGTAGTCCTCCATTTCTCGTTTCCTCGACCGGCTCAACAAGCTCCAGAATATTCGGATGCCGTAACCTAGCTAACGACGATGCTTCTTTTTTCAATCTTTCCACCACTTCCTCGGTGGCGCGCCTCATCGAAGCAGCACTTGATCTCCCAAGGGAACCGGAATGGGAATCCAGGGACTTGCGATCAAGCACGAACACAGACACCGACTTCCCCGTAGATTTCTTCTTGCCATCGTGTATCTTCCAGGGCCCAGAGGTGGAACTTGGAGAGGATACCACGGTGTAATTGGAGTTTATGTTCGAGGAGAACGATTTCAGCGCTGAACTGAACATCTTTCGTTATAGGAGTTCCACCTGTCAATCAGCCTCCTTGGATTCGTGTCCTCTTGTTGCGCATGGGGGCTCCTATGTCGACTGATCGGGGGTCCTCGCGCAATGGCAGAAAGCAATAAAGCTATGCTGGACGTTTGTAGGTTCGAAAAATAAAATTGTATTGCAATGGTTGCAATTGGTGAAGGATCAAGGCTGCCAGCAAGGCTCCGACGCCAAGGGCTGACAGATAGCTGCAATTGCATCAAATTATAGGCGGGGTTTGGTCATATTTCCTAATAACAATAACAAGAAGAAAGTATATTTTTCTTTTGAAATTAAGCTCCTCGTTATGAAGACTTCTCATCTACTTCTACACTACTATTGAATATATTATATTTTTCAAAAACGTTCGTTCGTTCAAGTATACCATATCATACGACGTATATCTATAAATATGGCGGCTAGCTCGCTTGCTGATCGTCCGATGTCCGTCCGTATTTCGGAGGGCGCCCAGGAAATATCTCGAGTTGAACACTCTGACTCAACCAATCCCTTTATCCTTATCCTAAACATCTCCTTGCTATAACGAAAAGCTGCAGCACCCGGATCAGTAGCACGGAAACATATATCTGGCTGCGAAATCGTCAACATGCTTCGTCAATTGCGACCCAGAAGCTCGCTCTTCAAGCAATCTCCCTCGAGGCTGTTAGCAAGCTATTATGAACCCTCGAGACTATACAGCATAAAGGCGGAAGCAGCATCAACAACGAATCTCCCAGAGATTGATCCCTCCGCCCTGACCATCACCAAAACTACCACTCCAAAAGAGCTGGTCCCCCAAAATGAACTGGTATTTGGCCGAACATTCACAGGTACGTACCTCCCGCCCTTGACTATACTCATAACTAACCACTACAACAGACCACATGCTCAGTCTAGAATGGACTGCCTCAGAAGGATGGCTTCCCCCACGCATAACACCCTACCAAAACCTCTCCCTCGACCCCGCCAGCTGCGTCTTCCATTACGCCTTCACCGCATTCGAAGGCATGAAAGCCTACAAAGACGCCAAAGGCCAAATACGGCTGTTTCGGCCCACGAAAAACATGGCACGTTTGAATAAATCTGTTGCGAGAATTGCTCTTCCGACTTTTGATGGTGCCGCTATGATTGAGTTGATTTCTAAGTTTGCGGCTCTGGATGAGCGCTTTATTTCGGATCAGAAGGGATACTCGCTGTATTTAAGGCCGACAATGATTGGGACCCAGAGAACGCTAGGTGTGGGACCACCTGGCTCGGCACTTTTCTATGTCATTGCGTCGCCGGTGGGACCTTATTATCCTACGGGCTTCAAGGCTATTTCGTTGGAGGCTACGGATTATGCTGTACGAGCCTGGCCGGGAGGAGTTGGTGACAAGAAGCTGGGTGCTAATTACGCGCCTTGTATTGTGCCGCAAATGGAGGCTGCGAAGAGGGGGTTCCACCAGAATCTGTGGTTGTTTGGAGAAGAGGAGTACGTTACTGAAGTGGGGACTATGAATCTTTTCGTGGCCTGGAAGAATAAGGAGACGGGGCAGAAGGAACTTATTACTGCACCGCTGGATGGGACCATTCTTGAGGGTGTCACGAGGGATTCGATACTGGAATTGGCACGTGAGAGGCTAGTACCTGAAGGATGGGTGATTTCTGAGCGGAAATACACGATGCCGGAGCTAGATGCTGCTGCAAAGGATGGCCGATTGATGGAAGTCTTTGGTGCGGGAACTGCGGCTATTGTGGCTCCAGTACGGAATATCAGCTGGAAGGGTAATATGGTGGATTGTGGGCTGAAACCAGATGAGGAAGCCGGAGAGCTTACCCTGAAGTTGAAGGATTGGATTGAGGCTAGACAGTATGGGGATGAGGAGCATGATTGGAGCTATGTTGTGCCAAAGTAAAGTGTATTAATGCAGGAACAGCAGCAGAGCGGCAACTTGTAGATGATAGCGTTGCATCTTAGGAGGCCCTTTCTATAGATTTTGAAAATAGACATGACCTAGCGAGATTCCATCGACTTAAAGCGGGACTTCAATCAGTATCAAATTCTCGGCCACCCAAAAGTTCCAACTCACCATGCACTGATTTCTCTTTCACAAAATCACGAATCTTGCAATCACACGTCATACAACATAGAGAATGTAGCGAACCATTCAATTCCAAAGTTAACACAAAGAAAAATTCCATCGTCTATCAGCACTCTCAAGGTGTATGTGCATATGCTTAAGCATCTCCTCCTACTTGAGATCCCATCTCAACCGACCTCTAATTCCATATGTACAACTCCCAGCCTCCTTCCCCTTCCCCAAGTCCGTCTCTACGACTTATCCTCGGGCTCCGCCAAGATGCCCTCAACCTCTAACCGCCGTCTCGCTTCCTCAAGTGCCCAGGTTTGTATCCTATTGCATCATATTAGCCTTCGTCCAATACCCCATCGATTCCCTTTTCCTCCCTCCATCTCCACCTCCCCTTCCTCCATCCCAAACATCTCTAATCCTCAGATCCCCCTCCTTCTCCCCCCACCCCATCCCACCCCATCCTCTACCCCCAAAACCACAATGCGGAAAAATGGACACACAAAGAAAGAAAAAAAACACTCACGAAGTATCAGG
>QGMI01000240.1:0-43522 GCA_007821535.1 Lachnellula occidentalis | reverse complement strand
GGGGAGAGGGAGTGGAAATCTAGACGCAGAGAGCCTACACTACTGACTGCATCATGTCGCTATTCACCTTGCTTTTTATATCAACTGCAGAGAGATTCAGGTACGGACTTAGGTAAGTCGACATGACCTATTCACACATTCACACTGACAACCGCCGGCAAGAGATACCTCAACCACGATGGCTCCATAGCATGAGGTAGCCTCGTCAACATCCTGCACAACCTTTTCCATTCGTTTATTGATTTACCAACCCTCTTTCCGCTCTGGATATTCTTTTCAATTCATCACAGATTCTTCAATCAACCACGGTCGTTACTCAACCATCCTGCCTCGCCTTGTCTTCACACCCACCCTTATCCTCATGGCTCGTCCCCTCTGGCTCTGGGGGTGGTGCCTCCTGCACACCTCAGTCTCCGTCTCCGTCTCAGCTCTTCCGTGGAATGGCCCGGCGCAGACGTTTTCTGCGACTGCGACGGCGGATTGGAGTCCAGCTCCTACGGGTGGAGTAGATGTACAGGAGCTTTTCGGCAGAGATACTTATCCGGTGTCTCTTTGTGGGTGGTATGTTGCAATGCTCAGAGCCAGGCTGGCTCTTCTGATCATTACCGTTATTCACTTTGGTGGACGGCAATACTAACATTGTGAGTAGGCAAGGCCCAAATCATCAAGGCGCGTACTGTGATTCTGGATCCTCGTGTGCTTGGTTTACGGATATCAGCTTTGTGGGATGTTGCTCGATTGGGGGGGACTGTGATGCGGTGTTTACGGGTTGTTTACCCCATAATAGACAAGAAAGCTTTCCAGATCCTAGGGTTAAGACTTGGTAACCATGCATTCATTCATTCAGTTCTTCCATTCTCTCTAGCTTGAAGGTGTCTGTCAAGTAGGGTACTAACATGCTTACAGCACGAGCGATGATCTGTGTTATATCAATTCGTTTCCTGATGGGTTCTTTCAGTACGGATGTGGGAGCACGTCGATCGGCGAAACGGTGGTTACGTCTTGGTCGGGTATCAATCCGCAATTGTCGATTATGGTCACATATACTGGAGGTTCTGGAGATGCCGCGAGTCCTTCTTCAACAAGAGGCAAAAATCAGGAAGAGAGTACCTCTGAAAGCCTTGCACCTGATACAGGCGACGGCGAAAGTACGGCGACTCCCTTTGCAACAGGTTCTGTGGTCGATTTCTCGGCAAGTCCAACATCAACTTCGAGTTCTTCCGCAGCTTCGTCAACAACGGCAAGCCCTCATAAAGTCCCTATCCCCAATTCTCCTTCAGCTACCCCTAGCCTAGCACCAACACCGACACCAGCACCAGCCCCCTCCAGCGGCCTCTCGACAGGCAAAAAGATTGCTATCGGTGTCGTCGCAGGAGTGTCAGCAATCCTCGCCGGCGCACTAATCATATACTTCTCCCTATTCCGTCGGCGCAAGCAAGTCAAAGCCTGTCGAGCCGCTTCCGACACCTCAGCAGACGGCGGCCATCAGCCCAATGCTCCATATGAACTCCAGGGCAGCGACAACGACAACGACAACACGCCCGACATGGCGCAGAACTATTCCAGGCCGACAACTGCGGCACAGTACGCGCACCCTCCATTCACAGGCCCGGAACATGAAAATCCTCAGGAATTAGAAAACACCAACTCGCGCGTGCCGTCATACAATACACATGCATGGCCTCTCCGCAGTCCCACGGCCCCTGCATCTGCAGCAGTCTCGCCGCGTTCGTCTTCACCTCTGCTACAGCATCCGCATCAGAGCCCAGCAACTCTATCAGCAGTCTCCCCTTGCTCTTCTGCAGCCATGTCACCCACGCCAACTATAACCACAACACCACCTACACCTACCATGACCTCGTTACCCACGCCGACTTCAAGCATGCCCCTGAACTACCTCCCCGATATTTTCGAACTACCCAACGAAAACCCTGCCCCTTCCGGTCTCGCCATCACCGACCAAGATACCGGAAAATCAACCACAGCCCACCTCCCCGACCTCTTCGAACTACCCACCCAACCCCCTCCCCTGATCCTTCCGGTCTCGCCATCACCGGCGCCTTCCCCGAACCAGAACCAGATACCGGAAGACCCAGCACGCACAACGGCAGCTCCCTGCAAATGGCAGAGGAAAACCTGCTTCGACTGCGCCAGCGCAGGGAGCAAGTAGAGAAAGAACGTGCGGTTCAGATCCTAGAGGCGAGGAGGAAAGCAAGGATAAGCGTGGAGAGAGCGGAATTGGAAAGTTGAGGAGATGATAAAAGGAGATGAAAATGTATTGGAATGAAAATAGAATAAAGCGGATATTTAACGTAGCATTGGGGTAAAAGAACCCAGAAGAGAAGAAAATAATTTTGAGACAGGTGCGTTTATAATACAATAAAAACCTTTCGTTTATCTTATGATGCACGCTCTATATACCTAGTACTTGCATGTATTACACGCCGCAGGAGATAAAACCCCCCTATATCCTCGCTTAAATTCTCCGTCCCTAAATCCCTACCTCCATTCCCGATTTATACTTCTCATCTCCTCTACCTGCGTATATAATTACAGGATAGATAACGAAATACGTTTATATCCCTTAAACCATTCCGTGTTAGCCCACAGTATCACCAATCACATTTTCCCCTTGCCTATCCTTAACCGTATCCCCTTACTACGGAAAAAAGTCCAACAATCAATCACAACCACAATATTCAATCAAAAGACTACCTTGGCTATTCAACAAGCTAACCCTATCACCTATCACCTAGCGCCTAACACCCTTGCTATACCTACCTGCATATAAGTCCACCCCGTAAAGCATGCCGCAATAGTACCTAGGTAGGTATACAGCAGCGCCTCTCTCAAGCCCTAAAACCAACGCCTGCTCCCCATCTATATACGTCCGCATTAAAGTCGGTAGCCCCAACCATGAATGTAGGACCGACTGCAAATACCACGTTTGAGACATAAGGAAAAGAATGACAAAGTGTCGGTAAGTACCTAAGCGTTATATAGACTTGTGTACACACCACCAGTACTCTACTTTCCCAGACACGGGATAGTCAACTTGTGATGTTCCTATTTTCATGTCATGTATAACGTCTATCAGATACAATATATACGTTAAAACACATGCGTCTTTTTCATCCCCTCATGCAACAAGCACCATACATACAATCACAACGCTTTTCCACGCCCCTTGCCCATCAAATCACAACACCAGCAGCTAATCTATCCAAAACCAAGAGCCCATCTAAGCCCAGAGATTCAAAACCTGCTTCTTGCCCTTATTGCCCTTCTTCTTGCCCGCAGCCCGACCAGCCCCCTCTCCGGCCTCACCCTCAGCCTCACTTTCCGCAGGCGTGGGACTCGGCGACCATGCGTTCCCGTTCCCTCCCCTGCTAGCACCGCCATCACGCCTCACCATGCCACTGCCATAGCCAAAGAGCGAGGTCTGCGGTTTAGGAGCGCGAGGGAGGGACGGGAAGGCATCATTGCCACCTCTGCCCGCTCGCGAAGGAGGAGCCGTGGAAGCTGGGCGGGAGGTAGGAGCGGATGAAGATGCGGAAGTGGAAGCTTGAGGGACCCATGAGGTTGTGGATACTTTGCCCTTGGAGGCAGTGGGGGCTGGTAGACCTGGGAAAGGATTACTGGAACTCGCGATTCCGGACGCAGTACCCCATGATCGCGTTTGAGATACACTGCTGCGACTGGACTGCGCGGTTGAGGATTTTAATTTCAGCACGCGGTTGGATTTGCTTGCGTTGGAAGGACGAGATGAGGATGCCCAGTTGAGGGGGATGGAACTGCTTGTGTTGCTCGTCACTGGCAAAGAAGGATAATCATCATTAATCGCCTTCCAATTATTCCACGCGGTTCGCAGTCCCGTCGTTTTACTCTCATCTTCATACAGATCTGCGACTTCGTTGATTAGTGTACCCAGAGACTTTGGCGAAGTGGATGAGAAGAGTGTGAAGAAGGTATCGATTAGGCCTTGGGCTTTAATGGCGCCGCGTTTGTAAGAAGCGATGGCGTTGCGGAATTGTGTCATTTTTAGGTCGTCGTTTTGGAGGAGCGTGCTCGCGCGTTCGATTACTGTTGTGTGTCGGAGGGCGCGCGCTTGTTCTTGTGGTGTTTGAGGTGGGATTTGGACATGAGAGCTGGCGTCTAAGTTTGCTGGTGGCTGGACGCTGGTGCTTGGCGGTGAGCGAGTTCCTGGGGGTGCTCGAGCGGCAGCAGGTGTTGGTGCGGAAGTCAGTTGGCCTCCAAACGTCCTTGGTGTTATCGATTGTGCCGTCTGAATAGCCATTTGTCGCTGAAAGGCCTGTTCATCTCGCCTCAGTGGCTGGGCAGTAGAAGCGGGAATAGGTTCTGTGTTAGGATCCCTTCCTCTTCCCCGTCCCCTACCATCCCTCTGCTCTCTCTGACTTCCACCTCCTCTCCTCGGCTCAACGTACGCATCTCGATACGCAAGAGTTGACATGTCAACCATCCTCGCATCTCTCCTAACATCCTTCGACAACTCACTCCCATGCTCCGACAGCTGGTGAGCCTTTAGATCAATCTCGGTCGGGAAAACAATGAATTTCTGATCCAAACAGTCCTTATGTGGACACATAAAGTGATCCTTTCGGAAATGGAGTTGCAGCTCAATATAATCCTTATAATACTGCGGTATCCCCGATGTTCTCTCACAGATAAAGCACTTCTCATGACTATCCCTGCAATGAACAAACAGCTCATCATCGCTATAATACCTCGTCTTGCAGATATCGCACATAGGGTGGCCTTTGAAACCGCTCTGGTCAATAGCACCGGGGTTATCATCTCCCTTGCGATTGTGCTTCTGTAGTTCCGCATCCGTGAGGAGTTCGTGTTCGTGCGTAAAGACTTTCTTATGCCGTGAACATAAATCACAGATCTTCTTGTGGTGTGCAGTCCTAACATGTTTATGAAGATCCGGCCAACTCAGACAAGCAACATCGCAGTCGTCATCCGGACAATTGTATTGCAAGAGGAGCCTGGTATCGTCCATCATGTCGAGAGTTTCGTAGCGGATGCCGAAATTCCCTGTGCTTGCTATATCCGAGTCCTTGAAGTCTTCATACAGTTTCGTAGCATCGTCCGTAAAAATTACATCTGCTGCTTCGGTCTGGAATTTGTGTTAGCATATATATTTTTGGGGGGCTGGTGGGAGAATGAAGGGGGCTTACTCGACAATGTGGACAATGCTTGGAATTATACAGCGCTCTCAACCGGAGTGAACAGATATGACATGTCCGGTGATTGCACGGGGGAACAGCGTAGTGATCAATGTGACTGGCGCAAATCCAGCATACTTCTACCTCTTCCTCCCCTTCTGCAACTTCCTTTCCCTTCGACTCCGCCGCGACTTGGGGCGTTGGTGCCGCTGCCGCTGCCGTATTTGACTCTGCTTGCACTTGCCGTTGTGATTGCGACGGCTTCGAAAACCCCCCTCTTCCTCCTCGACGTCCACCTTGTGCCGGCGATCTAGTCTCATTGCTCATTGAGTCCCCACGTCCTCTACCCCGTCCTCTACCTCTACCGCCCCCTCGTCGTGGCCCATTTGCCGATTCTTCAGAAGCCATTGCTTCTTCGTACTGCGATATCAAGTATGGCAATGGACCTTCCGTGGTTGTAAGAGAGAAAGCTGTATGTTACCGTTGATCGCGAGACAGTTGTGTAGCTTATGTTTTTGCTTGTAAAGGTCATTCATTATTTTGGACGGAGGTCAAGTAGTGGGGCGGAATCAAGCGAGGTGACCCCGCGGCAAGGCTGATTCTGACTGATGCGGCAGTGAGCCAGAGTGAGTCTTCACTTACAAAACAACGTGGTGGCGTGGTGGGGAGTCACTGGTATAGTTCCACGATGAGTGACTATTCTGTCTAAAATGCTCATTGCAGTTCACAATGAGAACTAGATTTCTCTAGTCCTTGAAACGTTTTGGTGCTATTCATCAATACACTCTGGTTTTCAGGTACGCCCCCTTTACTGTACCACCGAATCATACCTAATAGGCAGACAAGGAGATGGGTTTAAAGATCATCATCTCATCTCCATCACATATCACTGAGTGTCCCCCAGATACCAAGCCGCGCAATGCCATAAAAAGCCCCACCCCATAAAACGCCATCCCAAGTTCATAATCCCATTCCTTCACTCCCCCTCCCGCTTGAATGCCAGATCTAAGCACCATGATCATTCCTCCTCAACGTCATAAAGCTGCTTCCCCAGTAACTTGTTCATAGTAAACATATGCACCTTGTCCTGTTTGAAAACCAGCTGCAGCTTATCATCGCATAGGATCTGGCGTTTATCGGCTGGGTCTTGCAGGTCGTTTCCTTTGATGTACTCCCATAGCTTTTTGACGACTTGTGGGCGTGACAGCTGTTTATAAGATCATCAGTACGCATCCCTTTGCTACAAGCTTGGAAGAGAGAATTGGTGCAACTTACAGTAGGCTCCCCAACCAAGTCTGCCAGTGGCGCAGAAAGGTGGTATTGTTTCTATCATGCAATCCAGATTAGCACTCCAACTCCCAATCGAAAAGCAGTGAAGATAGCGAACAGGGAAACTAACATGGAAACCCCCCTTCTTAACCTTCTCCCTAACCACACCATCACTAACCACCCCCTCACTATCATCCTCATCCTTAACCTTCTTATCACTCTTCTGCTTCTTCTTCACCACCCTCTTCCGCTTCGGCGTCGCTACACCCCTTCTCGTAGGCCTCGCTCCTCTATCCTCCTGTGCCTGCAACCTAGCCGCCAACTTCGCATCATCAACCTCCTTCTTGACCCCACTCCCACTTCCCCCAGCTCCAGACGTCGCTTTCCGCTTCTTGGTAGGCGGCTCGTCGGAATCCGAAGCTTCTTTTATGAAAGGTGTTGAGATCGCAGAGGTGCTACGTGACGGTGTATGATATCCATTCGCTTTCGCCTTCTCCTTCTCCTCCTTCTCCCCTCCACCATCTACACCTCCATCTCCATCTTTATTCCCCCCCTCTCCTTCCGTCGAAAGAACCGGAACATCAATAGCCTTATGCGCAAGATCAAATCTCTGCCCAATCAACTCATTAACCGCTGCCTAATAACCCTTCATTAGCATCAGCACAACAACCAAACCAAACCAAGCCCCCTTCACCCTTCCACCTTCCACCTTCCACCTTTCCCCGTCCCCACCCATAGCGCATACAAACAGAAACTTACCTTCTTATCCCCCAGCTCAACCCCAAACTCCTTAACCAACTCCTTCCGTATCTGCTTCGAAGAAATAGTCTGCAGATCCGCAGCCGCCAGTATAGAATCAATAGTCGCCGTATATCCCGCTCGCTCCGCAGGTAGAACTATTCCCATCATTAAATTAGCCCTCCTCTCCTCTTGTCCCTCCTCTCAACCGGGGGGAAGGTTACTTACGTGGGGTCGTCATTGCAACCTTCTCGCGACACGCCTTTCTTTTGCTTCTTTCCAATTCGAGATTCGATTTATCCAAGCTGTATCGTAGAAGCTCCTCCAGACTTCCTTCCTTACTTCCTTCCTTCCTTCCTTCCTTGCTTGCTTGCTTGTTGCCGCTTGAATTGAATCTGCACTTTCTTCCTCCCTCCTAACAGTATCCGTTTCTATATCGCAGTCGCAGTCGCATGCGCATTTGCACTCCCACCCACCAGTTGCAAAGCAAGAAAAATAAACGCTGCGCTCGTAATGTATCGCAAAAATCGCTATGCAGGTAGCTGATGTTGGTGTCTGTCAGAAGCTCAGAAGCTCAGAGCTATACAGAGTGGAGCGGGAAGCCAGGCCCGGCTCCACATGATGCGCGTGGTGTGGCTGCTGGAGTTGTCTTTCAGCCACACACACCACGTCCACCATTTAGCCGCACTGGTTTTCCAGTAATCGTCCATTTTTGCCGTTTCAAGTGAGACGACAAGTGTCAATTATTCATATATTATCACCTTTCTTTTCTGCCGGAAAAGAGTGGTTTAAGATACGTTTATGCATGTTTTCCTTGCGCTGAAATTAGAGAGAGGGTGTCAAGAGGGAGAAAGCTGAATGAGGCACTCTTGTAATGAATATAGAGCAAATGTGAAGCCACTAGATGTACAGGTATAGCGCTAATACAATCATTAAATGTCATTTCAAAGCTCTAATTACTATCTGGCCGGAATACAAAGAAGATTTCCAAACGCCGTATATCATAACCAACTTTTCCACTCCAACACTCAAAGCCCAATAGGGGTATAATATTCCTGGAACCGATCCGTCTCATCCCACTCTAAAGTATAAACCAAATTCCAGCAATTGATCAAAAGATTCGGAAATCTATAGGTCCAAAAGGTCAAATACCCTTCAGGCAGAGGCCCAACCTCCTTCTTCAACTTGTCAGACATATCCTCGTAATGATTCTTTTTGTTACGCAAAGCGCGAAGCAAGTCCAAAAGTCGGCTTCCAGTATACTTCCTCTGCTTGCCCATCGAATCAACAAAATCTTTGCCGAGATGTTTCAAAAAGTCATATCTGACGACATCGGGAGCGCATTTCTCAAGCTCAAGTAAAGCTTCGGAAGGAGGATCACGTTTCTCCTTTTCGAAGTGATCTGAGACGTCACAGAGGAAGTTGAGACGCTTTTTAGGGGACCAGAAGAAGGGATGCGCCATTACTTGGACGGCAGTGGGACGCGCTTTTGGTTCGGGGGAGAGCATGGAGCTAATCAATTCCTCTGCTTCGAGTCCGTAGTTCCCGTACACACTGAGACTGCTGAGATCAAATTTGCCTTTGCGAATGTTGACTTCTCGCATGTATCGATCACCACAATCAAAAGGATGGGAACCTTTAGTGAGCACATAGAAGAATACTAAGCCCAGGGAGAAGATGTCAATGGCTCGCGTAGCCCTTCTGTTACCGGGCATTACGTTTGAGCTGACGAGTATTGAGCCCGAATTGCCATCAGTGCTTGCGTCAACCATCGACGTCCCTTGATGGGCATCGTCATCCAAAAGCAGTTCCGGTGCACGCCATCCAGATGTACCAGCAGCGTGGGCCGTTGTTGCACGGAATGAAGATTGTTCTCCCTCCAACTTCTTGCATAAACCGAAATCCGACACCAGAAGACGTGGTCTCTTATCCTTGCCCATCGCAACCAAGATGTTTTGAGGCTTCAGATCACGGTGTACGATTCGAAGGGTATGCAGATGCTGAAGACCGTTTGTGATCTGGTAAAGAACATTTGGAAGATCTTGCTCGCCACCGTGCGCTAGGTTACGGTGCAAGTGTGGCTTTTCTATAACATCTGCCAGGGATGCTGGACATAGCTCAAGTGCAATATATAGGAAACCGGCAGCTTGTTGTTGGGCAAAGTATCGAATAACTATACCACTTAGTATGATTTCATCTACAGCAATTGGGGAAACGTACCATTTGGATGATCGTCACTTTCTCTAAGGAGCTTCGTTTCCTGTGAAGCAATGTCAAAGAACTGCATGAGCATTCTTTTTACAGCAACTTCACGTCCATCGAACTGGCCCTCAAAAACCATGGTACCGTTACTACCAGTACCAATGAGCTTTTCGGTGTCAACCGTGAGCGCCCCGATACTAATTATAGGCCCAGAAACCTCCGAAGGGTCATTCGGTATGGTTATGATATCTGGTTCAAGTTTCGTCTGCTCACCCATCTTCTGGGCATCGCGAACGGCATCCTCAATAGAAGGTTGGGCCTTGGGTGGATTTCCGTCGTGAGAAGACTCATCTTTCGCGGCGGCCTTTTTCTTCTTATGTCTGACACCCCCACGAGTGCCTCTATGAGCCTTTTTCTTTGGTGTGGGTGCTGCTTCATCTGGTGAAGGCGTCTCGAGTGCCGTCTCTGAAGCCTCTCTCTGAACAAGGTTCTCGGCATTCGAAGTCTCACTATCTTGGACATTCACACGTGGGATGTCAACCGCTTCCTGAACAGCTGGTACCTCAACGACTTCGTTGTCAGGACTTTTGGGAGGTTGACCGGCTTCAGAAACGTCTTTGTTGATTGGCTTCTCAAGTATCTTCGACAGCTTTTTATTCCCAGAAACACGGCCGACCCAAGCACGAATTTGTCGTTGGTTGCTGACTATGAATCCAAGCAGAAGAAGAAACCAAAGTGGATTGGTAATGAAGTCCTTGAGGCTTCTTGCTGCTATTTCTGGTAATGTACCAAGTCGTTGAATGAGAGTTGGGTCGTCGACTAGATCAAGTTCTTGACTAGGATATAGCTCATCAGGCTGTTTCTGGTCTGAAAAGCCGGAGGAGAGAGTCAAATGTTGGTCGGTCCTTTGGTCGATGGAGTGCAGACCAACAAGCGCCTCAGATAAGTGCCAATCACTCAAAATGTCGGATGCAGGCCGATGTTGTTTCCAACCTTGTTGCATGCACTCTGCTTCTTTACTTCCTTGTACAGCCAGAGGATATGACTTGCCAGACATAGCGTACCAACTACCATCCTCGGTATGATTGAGAAAAATACTGCTGGTACGGTGCATTGTTGCTGCCACGTCATGGTCATCATGTGGAGGCATTGGTTGTGGGAGGATGATGAGCTCTGGGTTGTTCTTTTCCGAACTCCAGGGTCTTGCTACGTCGAAAACCCTGACCACTGGGGATGAAAACTTCTTCCGGAAAAGCCGTCCTGGTTCGAATTGACCTTGCTCACCCGTAGAGCTACGCCCATGGTCGAGACCCATGATACCCCCGTCATGGCTTGTGTAGATGTACTGATTATCCGGTGTGCTACGATATTGGCGTTGGAGATCTTGATCAAAGGTATTTGGCGTCCACTCAAAGAAACTCAGGGTCGCAATTTGGTGGCCATCTTTCCTTGATTGTATACCAACTTTGTATTCTGTGCGTCCGATCGTCAACGTCGGATTCTGGCATTCTTCACTTGGAAACGCTCGGTTGATGCAGTTCCCTTCGCCGTCAACGATAGCGCCTTGGGGCCCGAAATATTTAATGACTTTGCCCGTATTGGCATCAACTGTTATCATGTCGGTCTTCTTCTCGCCGGTATACATGACTGGTGGGTCCTCGTTTCCGTATGGCGCCATTTCTTCAACGAGCTTCTTCATTGTAAGACCTGTATTGACTAGTCCGGCATGTGGTCCTCCAGGCGGTCTGTAGATGTAAAGGCTTCCATCCTGACTAGGTTCCACCACCCATATGAAGTCATCAATTGCTATCGACTCGTAGTCTTCCTCTACTTCTGACCGATTTCGTCGGTGGTACTTCGTCTCTACCATAGGTCTCTCGTAAGATAATTCCCACTTCTCCTCGCCCGTCCTCCTATCCCGGGCATGTAGCTTCCCATCGACGGTCGCCAGAAGCACGAAGTCTTCTACTTCCCAATCCTCAAGACTCCGCGCAGAATGCGGCGAGGAAAGCCCAGCACTGGAAATGCTGGACCGTCTTGCAGGAGGTGCTGCAACGGCGGTATCCGCCGGAGCCAAAGTTGCGATGGCGCTCGCATCGTTTCTTAGTCGTTCATTGTTGCTGTCATTCTGTGTATACTTGCGACGTCCTTGGTTGAGGGGCGTCTCGAGAGTAGGGGGTAGCTTTGTAGCTTCGAGGGTGTGTAACACTTCAGGCTCTCGGCTTTCGTGGGGTGATTCGTGTCGCTGCCGGACTGCGGATCGCTGCTGCTGCTGCTGAGCATCGGCGAGCCATGGTAAGAATAATATGGCTACTGCGAATACGATGATAATGTTGTAATTATTCACGACGTGACCTTCTCCAGGTGGCCGCCGTCGCGGCATTTTGGAGCGTCAATGTTGCTAAGGGGGCTTGAGACGTCGCCGGGGCGAAGTCTTTGGGAGCTAACGGACGTTCGAAAGTTCGGACGAAGTGTGTCTCGGTTGTATAGATTCGCCAAAGTGGATTCTGAAGTTGGAAATATGTTTTCGAGGTTGAGCAGGAAGGTCAACTGGATGAAGGGGTGAGAAAGTTTTGTCTTATGGCTGCGCTTATGGCTGAGTGAGGACTTGGGCCTTGCCTTGCGTAGGCCCTCGTTTTAGAAATGGCTACTGTAGGAATGTGAGCCGGAGCTAAACTGAATGTGGTGCTCCGGCTTGTCCGTCTCCCGCCTCCGCAAAAGAAGAGTGTGGAATACTGGAGTGCTAGGTAATAGATGCACGAAAAATACTGGATGATTGTGTGTGTAGTTTGTCAAATATAGGTATCTATAGACTTAACGTAGGATATTGCAACAAGAAAGTGGATAGGTAGTGTTGGGTTGGAGTATTATAGGATCACCCGCAGTCAGCTTGCTGGGGTAGTATTCTGCTACAAAGTATTTTTCGACACCCTCGAGTAGCCAAGTCCCCTTACTGATTGGTTGAACCACCGACCATCCCCCAATGTACTGCATATCTCAAGTACAGTACTTACCTAGGTAGGCAGTGCAAGTATTGACCACCCAAGCAATACTCCGTAGTTGGCTTTACCTGTGGGGCCATATGAGATGCTCAAGATACATTACCCCCCAAACAATTCTTGGCTTAGCGGCAGAGCGTTTCATATGATAATCTGCCTGTCTATTATTGGTGCTCCAGACAATCTGGCGATCCTGATGTCGGTGATGAGATGTTGGCAGAGGTTGTTCAACTCAGGCACGCGTACTCTTGCGGAGCGGACCTCATGGAGGACCTGTACAACTGTTTCGAGATGACTCCTTCTAAGCTCCCGCAGCTTCACAAATGCTCCCGTACACGCCATGCAAAATGTAAGAAAGAACCCTGTTTGTGCATCAATTCGGCAATAGATTTATGTCACAGTCTGACGAGTCTTGGTGGTCTCCGTGTCATATCCATTCATCCATTATTGTCGCTGCAATTTGATCTATGGTATGGTACACATTACCCAGTCTTTTCCGCTTTCATAATACACAAGCACTGTTCATTTTCCCAATCACCTCTCACGTTTCCTTGGTGCGCTTCGGATAATGTTGTCTACTCTCAGGAGAAGCTAGAAGAGTTTAGTAGGGGCACAAAATCACTCTTGTTCAACGATAGACTTACTTCTGCTGCCTCAGAGGCAGATGACACGACTGCCTTCTTGAGCTTGTAGCTCTCAATGACGCCCAACTCTCTCATATCTGTGATACCACCCCCAGGGGTGAGAAGGTCCAAACCATAAGTTGTCATGCCATCGTAGATTGCAGTTCGAAGCTTGGCGACAAGTTCACTAGAGTCGTAACCAGCGTTGTCGGCCAAGATTGTCGGCAGTTGTCGAAGAGCAATTGCGAAAGCTCCAACAGCAATCTGCTTCTTTCCATCGACCTTCAATGCAGCACCCTCAACAGCCTTTGCCATCAACATCTCCGCACAGCCTCCTCCCAAAGTGGTTCTTGGCTCCTTGACGGTTTGTGACAGCACTGCAAGAGCATCATGGAGCGAGCGGTCGGCTTCGTCAAGAAGCTGCTCTGTAGCTCCTCTCAGAACGATAGTGCAAGCCTGGCCAGCTGCTACCCCAGAGAACTTGATCAGAGTATCTTCTCCAATGATCACTTCCTCAATCAGATCACAGTGTCCAAGCTGGACAGACTCTGGGTGCTCAAATGTCGATGTGATCTCTCCGCCAGTAACCAAGGCCAGTCTCTCAATACCGTCGAAGTCGGCATGCTCAATGGACATGATTCCAGCATCGGAAAAGAGTTGTTCGGGCCAGTTGTAGATGAGTTGTCGGTTGATGAAGCAGTTGATGCCGTGTGCCTTGATCTTGTCTACCTTCGCCTTCATCTTGTCCTTCTCTGCCTTCTCCAACTCTGCAAGCTTTCCAGTAGATCCAACCTTGACACGGGCTCCAAAGATCTTGATCTTGTCAGTATCCATAGCAGTGTTCGCTACCAGAATCTTGGCCTTCTCGAGTCTCTTAGGCTGGTTCACACCGATCTTCTTGTCTAGAATGAATCCCTCATCAAGATACGAGTCGCTGAGCTTTCCACCCGCCTTCTTGATGATTTGAATATGACTGAGATCCGCAGAACCTTTCATCCTGAGCACAGCATTGCATGCCAGCTCCGCAAAGTGATTTCGATCTTGGGATAAAACTTTGGAGCTCAAGGTCGTTCGTGCGATGGCCAGGAGATCCTTCTTGAAAGCTTCGGCGTTGCTACTGTGGTCCACCGCAGATTTCTCTAATGCTGCAAGCGCTGCGTGACTAGCTATTCTGTAGCCTTCGATGATAGTCTGAGGATGAATCTTCTTATCAACCAACTTCTCGGCCTCCCGTAGCAGCTCTGCAGCTAGCACGGTAACAGATGTAGTTCCATCTCCAACCTCGTCGTCCTGAACTTTCGAGATGTTGACGAGAACTTTGGCAGCTGCGTTGTCGAGAGCGATCGATTTGAGGATCGTAGCACCGTCGTTTGTGACCATAATCTCGCCCGTAGAAGCAGACTGTAAGATCTTGTCCATGCCCTTGGGTCCCAAGGTGGATTTTACTAGATTCTGTTAGCTGTTGAGGATCTTATAAATCGAGGAGGCAAGCTCAAATACCCAGATCTCCAACAGCAATAGCTCCAACGAACGCCGAGAGACGAGCATTCTCTCCTTTCTCTTCTGTAGTACCATCGTCGAAGATTTGGGTCGGGTTGAAGGACGCCATGATGGGTGGTTTATGGGGTGTAAAAAAGTCGGATGGCAACCTCACTGTCGCGCACTGGCAGACGCGATTTTCAAGGCACTAGCGAACCACGCTAGGTGCGATTCCCACATCGAAAAAGTCGCAGAACTCAACAATACCGCAAGCCACCACCCCCTCTTCTATCGAGACTCTCTGTTCTGCCCCTACATCTACACCTGCAGAATATTTCGAGCCGTTTCTCGACATATCACAGCATTTCAAAAGTACGCAAATCTCACACCCAGGCCCCCATCACCAAGGCAAGTGGGGTAAAAATTTACAAAAGCCCACCAAAGGCACCACGTACAAGAGCGCACGCTCAAGAATCACACACCGCAAATCTAGGCGCATCGAATCAACACCGCAATTATGGCGCCGAGTTTCGATCACTTACCAGACCCAGAGGAGGAGGACTACGATGAGGATGAGGAGTTGGACTTTTCCGACCTGCGCGAGCGATACGAAGTTCAACTTGAGCAAGGACTGGATACCTTTGTGGTCATCGACGGCTTGCCGGAAGTCACAGAGGAGACGAGACCGAAGCTGATCAAGTTTTTGCTACGAAAGTTGAACGGTGTTGGCAAGGTCCGGGAGGATTCAGTACACATGCCGTTGGGCGAGGATGGCAAATCACATAGGTATGCCGCGCAACCCTCAATGCCATTTCTCTGTGCTAATATCTGCCAGATTCGCCTTCGTTGAATACGCTACCCCTCTTGAAGCTGTTACCGCATGCAAGACACTCGATGGCGTCTCCCTGGACAAGAAGCACAAAATGGAGGTCAACAAGTTGACGGATATCGAGCGTTATGGCCGAGAAGGACGCATCGATGAGCATTACACACCCCCAAAACTCGAAGACTTCACTGAAAAGGAACATCTGAGGTCGTGGCTTTCAGATCCCAGCGGCCGTGGTCGAGACCAATTTGCTATGTACAAGGACAACAACGTCTTAATAAACTGGAACAACGAGAAGGACACCCCGGAAACAATTGTCGAGCGTCCAAATTGGACCGAATCGTTTATCCAATGGTCACCACAAGGCACCTTTCTTACTTCTGTTCACGCTCAAGGTGTTCAGCTCTGGGGCGGGCCATCTTGGCTTCGACAAAAGCGATTTGCGCATCCTTTCGTCAACCTGGTCGACTTCTCGCCTGGAGAGAAGTATCTTACCACGTGGTCCCATCGTCCAATCTCTATTGGCGAAGAGGGTCACCCACAGCTGGCTGCTGAGGATGATGGCAAGCACTTTGTCATCTGGGATATTGAAACAGGCAAACCCCTCCGCTCTTTTCAGAACGCTGAAGTCCCAAGTGCTGGTGATGATGAGGCTGGTAACCCCATTAAGAGGAAGATGCAGTGGCCAGCGTTCAAGTGGTCAGCCGATGACAAGTATGTTGCCCGGTTGACTCAAGGTCAATCTATCTCTGTCTACGATCTTCCTACCATGTTACTTGTAGACAAAAAGGCGATCAAGATTGAAGGCGTTATGGAGTTCGAATGGGCCCCAGCAACTCCTCGCAGAGATGGTGTCAAGACTTATGAGCAATTGTTCTGTTACTGGACTCCTGAAATCGGTAGCAATCCTGCCAAAGTAGGCTTGATGAGCATCCCTTCAAAGGAAGTTGTCAGAACCTTGAATCTTTTCAGTGTTACTGATGCTCGACTCCACTGGCAATCAGATGCATCGTACCTGTGTGTCAAGGTCGATCGTCACTCGAAATCGAAGAAATCGCTAGCCACCAGTCTCGAGATCTTCCGTGTCAGGGAAAAGGGTGTACCCGTTGAAGTTGTTGATGGTATCAAGGACACCGTCGTCAATTTTGCGTGGGAGCCAAAGGGCGATCGTTTCGTTATCATCACTACCGCCGAGGTTGCTGCGCCATCTGCTGTTCCTCCAAAGACATCAGTTGCTTTCTACTGTCCTGAAAAAGTTAAGGGTGGTGCTGCTGTAGGCAACTTCAAGCATATCAGAACTTACGATAAAAAGAACAGCAACGCCATCTACTGGTCACCCAAGGGCCGATTCGTCGTTGTAGCTACTGTTTCTTCCCAGCAAAGCTTCGAGTTGGAGTTTTACGACATGGACTTTGAGGGTGAGAAGCCAGAAAGCGACAAGGACCTGACCGCCAACTTGCAACTCATGAACACTGCTGAGCATTACGGTGTTACCGACATTGAGTGGGATCCTACAGGACGATTCGTCGCCACCTCGAGTAGTGTGTGGAAAGTTCCCGTAAGTCCTGCCTAATACTTACTGTATGAAAGCTAGCTAATTCGTATGATAGATGGAAAACGGTTTCCACATGTACGACTTCAAGGGCGAGCAACTGCGCGAAGAACCCGTCGAGAAGATCAAGCAATTCCTCTGGCGCCCACGTCCACCAACTATGCTCACCAAGGAAGAGCAAAAGCTAGTCCGCAAGAACCTCCGTGAATACAGCAAAGTCTTCGAGCAAGAAGATGCCGATCGTGGCGCTTCCGCTGATCTCGCTGTCGTTGAGCACAGGAGACGCTTGCTGGAGGAGTGGATGGCGTGGAGACGTGCGGTTGAGGAAGATCTCGAGGATGAGCGTGAAGCTTTGGGCTTGCCGGCGGATCCTGTCGAGCACCTGATCAAGAAGACTGATGAGAGTGAGGACCAGGTTATTGAGGAGATTGTCGAGGAGATTGTTGAGGAGACCGAAGAGATTGTGGGATGAAGTGTTTTTGTGAAGTGATACATTTTCGTTTATTTTGGTGGTTGGAGTTGTCAATTGCATGATTACATAGGGCAAGAAAAGCCTGGTGGTTAATGCGTTATGAAGACATGCGTGCATAGATGATAAAAGCATAGGTAGTCTACATAGCTTGGATTTGGCAACTCTTTGTCCATCATCTTCTGTTTTTAAAGCTTCTGGCGTGAATGATATTCTGTGGGGTGATGAAGCTCCTATCTATTGTACTTGACCAAGGTACAAGGTTTGGTTACAGAAGCTTGAACTTGGAGATTCAGAGCTTGGTTTTTGAGCCGCTGCTGTCTTTTCCCCGTCCGGTGTCGTTGGAATTTTATCCTTTTTACGTTCTATTTTCTTGGGCTTCCAAGGCCTCAGAATCCTTTCTTCTCCAAGTCTGAGTTTCTGTGTCTGACCTTTGGCTGAAAGTCTGGGTGGCCCTGATCTGTGGTCAAGTGTTTCACTTCCATTATTGTCGGCTTTCTGTGTTATTCGACGATGATAGTCCTTCATCACCTGAACTAGAACTCGGTTTTCGATGACTTACTCAATTTACTCGATTCTGTAACGTTAGTGAATTCAGCAGGATTGTCATCATGTTCGACCGGCAGGAAAGTCGTTCCCTTGATCAATGCGCTAAGAGCTCGCTTATGGACCTGGTCCGGGCTCTTGAGGTTATTCCCAAACTTCGTGCTTCTATGTATACTTCTAGCTTTTCTCTTCGTAGTTGTCTCAGTCAATAAAACCTTATATTAATGCCCTTTCGAACTGTTACACACGCGTCTTTCCTTCCAGTAGCTATATACGTTATTTATATTTCAGTTCCCCTCATTGAGCAAGTACTACGGATCTACGATATGGCATTATTGGCCACTTTGCTCATACCTCTCACATTCACGAGAAATGAGAATGGTTGAATCATTGCGGTGAGTTCCTCATGTTATTGGCTATTCACAGGCGTATTGTGTGCTGATAATCACAACCTCAACTCTCTACAATAATATCTCAGAATCCGATAGAACCATGTATAAAGATATCTCTAACTTACCATTCCAAACTTTTTTCTCTTCATCAACGCACCATTCTTTTCAAAGACGCTTATCTCTAAAGTATTACCACACACATAGTCCATCATGTCTGACCGCCGGGTACCAACATCGCAAAGGCACTCCTCTAGCCGAAAAGAGAGCGGCTCATCTTCCCGCCCTTCTGGCCAACCGAAAGTCACTGAAGACCCCCGGACGGGGAGGGCAGTCGCATGCCTCAGCTCGATTTTGCCAGCAAGCCAAAGGTCACTGTACTCTCCCGAACCAAACAAGAAGTCGGATTCCCCAACAGAATTCTTCGAGCAAGTCAAGACCTAGCTTGTTGTCTCATGTCGACCCTTCTCGCAGCACATATGCAGAGAGTAGCCGCTTGCCGACAGTCGATCCATCCAGATTAGCCAAGTATGATTCAGCTTCACGAGTAACCAGCAGATGCACCACCAAATATGACCAGCAAATGGCAACTCGCCAGACACGCATCGGAACCTTATCTGGGAGAGATCGCCAGGAGCAGGACAGCTGGGCTCTAGCTCAACTCGCGCAAGGTGCCGGATCCTGCTGGGATGGCTGCGGGTGGAAAAGAGCTTCGATCTGCTGGACAACTGGTAGAATTGAAGGTTACAGATGCGTGGGTGGAGGCCATTTCGTCAGTGATAGCTCGCTTGCAGCAGGCATTTCAGAATGCTATGCCAGAGTTTGCGAAGTCGAAATGAACGGGCACCATGAGGAAACTGGTTTTGCGTACGATAACTGGTATGGTCCTTTTACTGAAGAAGTATACTGTGCAGATCTGGGTATGAGCGTGGAGATCTATCGGGCTGGATCCCAAAAACCGAGATCTAGACAAACTGTGCAGAATTCCTATGTATTTTACAGCTCGACTTGGAAGCCAGGGCCATACCCGAGACATGAAGGAGGTGGCACTTTCAACTAGTTAAGCAACACTGTATTAATATTGGCATGGTATTTTATTAAATCATCTGCAATTTGGCTATGTGAGAGCCAGGAAGCTAGATGATCAAGATCGAGTGAAAATCCAGGCCTTCACAGCGAAACAGATCTCCTATCCCGCCAACTTGGATAGGAGAGTAGAGAGCTCTCTACATCCCTCTACTCTAGTAATATATCTTTATTTGTTCTCTCTAATCCTTCTAGCTTGATGTGTAGTAGAGAGCTTACTAGCATTTATAAAAACTAGTAGGGGTTGTGCCTGCTAGCTCTCTAATAGGTCGGATTTAGGGATTTCAAAGTGGGTTTCATAGGGATAAGGCATAAAAGGCGCATAAATCATTACTATTTTAACTCAAATTAAGATTATAATCCCTATTCTCATCTTACCTTATATCGCTTTAAACTACTATAGAAGCCTTTATCTATTATAGCACTAGAAACTCTACTAGAGTAAACCCTAGTAGTAATAAAGCTAATGATAAAGCAATCGCTATTAGGCCTATAGTGCTACCTCTCCCTAATATTCCTCTTCCTACTAGACCGGCTCTAATATTACCTCTAAAACTAGTACTAATCACTTATAAAACCTTTACTACTCTAGTTGCAAATGATACTATATATAAAGTCGTTTTTAAGTAGGTCCTATAAAAGCATAAGGTACTTTATAAATCAATCTAGTTTATCAAATTTGACCTATATCATATGAAACCTTTAAAGTTTAGCGCCTAGTATATATAGCCTTAGTATTTGTTTAAATTGATTTAAGCAAGCAATTCTACTAATTAGAAAGGTAAGTAGTAATATAGAAGAGTTATTTAAGCTTATATACATTACTTTAAAGACCTAAAGAAGGAGCAATTTATTGCTAGCAAAAGCGATAACTCTAATATTAAATTAGGCTATTTGCTAAAGTAATATTAAGTATCTAAAGAGTATTTAAATAGGAAAGGGAAAGATGAACCTATTACTTAAGATGAGACCTAGTAAGTTAAAGGCAGATCATATATCTTATTTGCTTACTAATTTATAGCCTAGCCTTTTATTAATACAATAGTTGCATTTATTATGATTTGCTAGCTTTCCCTTAGTCTAATAGTAAACGACCTCTTTATTAAGCTTCTTAGTATTATCTACCTAAAGATTAGAATGCTACTCCCTCTAGCATCTAATACTATTTAAGCATAGGTGATAACTACTTATAAAAAGTAGAAGTTGTAGCTAAAAGAAGATTTAAGGCATATGCTTTTAAAAGTCCATTTCTCATTTGATCTATAGACTTCGCCGAACTATATAGCATTACTAGGTATTATCTACTACTATATTAATCATAATAGAAAGAATCAGACTATAAGTGCACTATTTCATTACGTTAGCCTGATTTTATTTATCTTAAGATACTTATAAAGGTAGTATATTAAATATATTATTAAGATTTTAGTAATAGTATTATAAGAATCTAGTAGAAAAGCAGGCTTCTAATTAGTTTAAATGGCTAGCCTGCTTATATAATCATATAGGTCCTACTTGCAATTTGATAACTTTAAGGCTTATACTTAGGAGAAAATCAAGCCTAAATCCTCTCTAAGGTCATTTGAGAGTATAAACTAGAGAGTAAGATTAGTTACTTTATTATAGATAATACTATAAATAATAATATAGCAATCAACGCCCTTCTAAAGGAGCTAATACCTCACCTTATGAAAAAGCAATACTAATCCTAACGCCTTTAATGCCTTAGGCATATAATAAACTTCTCTGCAAAAGCTTTCCTTTATAGTATAAAACTAGAAGAGTTTATCATCATAGTAGAAATAATAAGAGTAGTAGCTAAGACATAAAAAGAGCTTAAAGCTTAGTAGAAATTAGGCCTAGTTAGTAGACTTTATAATATTATTACCTTTATCTATTAGATACCCTAATGCTATAAAGCATTTAAAGCTCTAATCTGACTAGATAGTACTACATTTAAATTTAGCAATCTTAAGCTTATAATTAATAATGTAATATAGTAGAACTCCCTTTATAGTATGATCAAGCGCGCCCTTAAATTATAAGCATAAATCACTTTATATTATAATGAGAATAAGAATAAATTATATAGGTTAGTAAAGAAGTTAGGCATAAATCTCTTAATTAAGAAGAGAGGGAAGCTTTTAAAGTATAATAAGTTATTAGGAGATGATTAAAAGCTTCTTAAGAAGATTATAACGATTTTAAAGCCTTTTTATAAATACATAAAACGCGCTAAAGGGAAATCAATAACCTTAGATTAAGGAGTACTTATAAAGTATATAGTTACTTTAAATGCTCTTCTTAATTACATTTGACTAGTATGATAAGGTCTTCCTACTTAGATTGAGGTTCTCTAGCTTAAGCTAGCTTTAATTAATTATCTTAAAGCTTCCTGCCTTAATTGCTAGGTTAAGCTTAATAAGTATTTTACTAAAGCTAATGCTACTCCTACTTACTATACTATAATTGCTATACTACTAGCTAGTAAGTAGAAATACTTTAAATAAGCCTAGAAAGATGCTTCTAATTAGCTAGATACTACTAATCCTTATCTATAGTTACCTATAGCAAAAGCCTTACTTCTTACTCTTTAGAAAGATAATTACTTAAATCTCCCTCTACTTTAAATTCCTATAATACCTATAAAGCGCGTATAAGCTAATACTACTCCTCTTCTTCCTTCTTCTAATTAAATTATAGATAGAATAGACTATATAAATAATTCTAGGAATAAGGAAGATGTCTTTAAAGATAAGCTAGATACTTGGCTTAAAGCGAGGCTATTCTATATTACATAAGAGCTCTCTTTACCTTAATAGTAGTAGTTATAATTAAGGAATCCTAGTATGTATTATCTAACTTGAATAGCATTTAATATATGCTTAATTCTAGTAATATCAAGTGAGTATAAGAGAGTCTTCTCTTAGGTAAAGCTCTTAATCACAGGCTAGCGCATAAAGCTTAAAGCAGATATAATTAAAGCTATATAATGCCTTTAGATATAGTTAATTATAGACTAAAAAGAGGCTAGATCGTGGAAGCCTAGGAAGACGAGAAGTAATAATAGAAATGAAGCTAATAAGAAGAAGAATCTATAGTAATAGAAGATACTAATAGAGTTATTTAACTTCTATAATAATAAAGATACAATTTAAGCAAGTTAAGGGTAGTTTATAATATCTATATATAGTTATACCTCTTCCTACTAAATTTAGGTGTATAGCTAGTATTTAATACTTATTTAGCATTTATTACTATCCTTCTACTCTAATTTTGCTCTCCTATCTAGCTATTTTTACTCTTTTAGCAGCCTTCTAGCCCTACTTTTAGTGCCTTCTAGTGAGTATATCCTCAACTTTCTACTCCCATCCTACTATAGAATTGAGGCATCTTTCCACTCTAGGGCTCATAATTATGGAGGGATAGGAGGTTAGAAACGCTGGGCCTTCAACCAACTGTTAGGCAGATCTCCTCGTAAGTAACCCCGGAAGCGCCTTCTCGGCATACGGACACTTGCGCGCCTTGAAAGTGATATTCGCTCCACACTCCAGAAGCATCTTGACACCCTCTTCAAATTCCGCGTAAACAGCCATATGCATAGGCGTCCAGCCGCTAAAGTCATAGGCATCGACATCCAGCCCCTGCTCCTGTTTCCGCTCTAGGAGCATTTTGAGTATCTCCTCTCTCTGGTGCAACACGGCCCAATGCAACGCGGACCGGTCATCACAATCCACCTCGTCTATGCGCGCTCCATGGGCTAGTAACGAGGTGACTATGCTGCGGTGGCCTTCGATTACGGCGTAGACGAGCGGGGTACGGCCCTCATTATCTTTCTCGTTTAGGTCGGCGTTTTGCTGGATTAGCATGTTGAGGATGAGGTCGTTGCCTTTGCGCGCGGCGATGTGTATGGCGCTTAGCCAGCCATTGTCTTGGGTGGGTGCGGGTGGGATGTTTACAAGCTCGGCGGGCTGCGGTGGGATGAGTGTATGGAGATGAGGACGGGGAGCAATAGCGCTGCTGATTGGGGGGTTCAAGGAGGTGGGGACAGTAGCTGGCGAGGACTGGGATATGTCTTGTGAAGTCAAATTCAGGTGGAAAGGCGAATCATCAGTTGTGGAGAATGAGATATTGTTGCTAGGAAATATGCTGTCCATGGCATCAAGGTCCCAATCCCCGAAATTGACCTCTAGACCGGCATTGGAATTGTCCACATGAGGGGGATCACTCTGGGACGTACAAGCCTCAGCGGATGGAAAGACATTCGATGCAATGGAAATTGGAGTATCGCTGATAATACCCTCCTGGGAGGCTGGCTCAGATCTGCCAATAACATCAACTAAGTTATGTTGTCTCTTTTCTGTAAAAGCCTATTAGAATGTGACAGTAGACTAATTGGTGTCGAGCAAAGGACTTACGGCGAAACTTTCGCTGGGCAATTCGGTTTTGCAGCCGACGACGTTCAAGGGTATCAGATGGGGACTGCAGCTGGATGCTGAGGTCCATCACGTTGAGTTTTGGCCCAATGTTAATGCTAATGCTCGACTTGACTTGTTTTGGCTAGCTGGAATAGCAAAGGTGGGAGACTCTAGATGGAGATTTGTTTGAGACTTCGAAGCTCTATAGGCAGGTTACGGTATGGTATTATTTCCCTTTGTTCTGGGGCACAAGTACTATGAGGTTGTAACAAGATATATTAGTAATGCGGCGGAATGCACCGCACAATTGCTGAGCTTAGACGTGGTTGGAGCTAGCCGTTTAGTGGCGAATTACTAATTATCGTATAGCAGCCTTTGGAAGGGTCGAAGTTACGAAAAGAGCTGTATCTTTTTCTCGGGAAGAGGAGAACTGAACATGTATTAGATTTAATGCTAGCTTCTATATTGAACAAATTGTAAAGGGCATGGAAAGGGGTAATTCGAGGGGTGCCCCACTTATTACAGTCTCACGTCTCAACAATATATGATCGGTGTCAATGGACGCAAACAATGGAATAGATTATGGACACGCTCCGAACGGCACAAATGAAACATCCAAAAGTAAATCTACGGTAAGACACAGCCATAGCACAACAAAATCAACTTCGTTGACGAACACATAACTTGAAAAGCGATTGAAATAGTGACGCTAATTGCGAATAATCCAGCATTACGGTGAAAGCCGGTATTTCAATAGCATCCATGGTAGCAAAAAGGCAGCAGATTACGGGATGTGACTGGGGTCATCTACCATGGCACCTGGCTTCCATTGTATTCCCACAACTTGCCACCATGGGTATCCCTAGTCGCTACATCGATGACTTTGATCATCCCGTTGACACTATCCTCGATGGTGACAGTGGCCTCTTTGACGCCGAAAGCATGCGCGCCACGGTTACCTGTATGTAATGTTAGTATTGCGCGGGGATGAACAGACTGATACCACACATACCCAACTCAGTCTGAACCCATCCAGGGTCAATTGGAAATGCCGTAAGCTCGGGTTCTTCTATGTGCATGGCCTTGGTAAGATAATGGAGAACAAGCTTGGTTGGGCCATATGCTGCGTTTGGAATAGGAAGCATGTTCCTAAAAATGGCTCATCAGTCGGTAAACCATCAAAACAATGCCGCATTTCCACGTTGCGAGGCATTTCAAAGAATGGGCGTCTTTGAAAGATCTAAATCTGCGGGTACTCACTACACGACTGTCAGCAAAGCCCAACAATTTCAGGAAAACAGGGAACACCAACCGTGAGGTACGCTGCACTAGACCCGATGCTAACCCACATCTTCTTCTCACCCCTCTTTAGGAGCGGTAGCACCGCCTGATAAAGCCAGACATTTCCATACACATTCGGCACAATATGGCGCTGCATATCCTCGGTTTTCATTTCCGAGACTTTTGGCCATATATAGGCTACGCCAGCATTAGCAATGACGATATCGATGTGATCGATGTCTTTCGAGGCGAGAAGCTTGACCATAGCTGCTGCATCGGTTGGAACCTATTGCCGAATTAGCAGGAGTAGGCTGGATTTTATCAACGTGAGCAGGAAGGAAGCTTTGAAATCCACTGTTGATATGTAACACGCACCGTAGCATCATTCTTGACCACCAACAAACTCGTTCCATTGGCTGTGGGCAGCTCAGCAAGAGCCTTGGACGTGGGGTCTTCAGGATCGCGGTTGGCAGCAATGACCAGATGGTTTGGTTTGAGCAGGTATAATTCGAGAAGGCCTTTGCCGATTCCTCTGTTTGCGCCTGTGATTAGAACGATTGTTGGTGCCATTTTTATTTTTCAGCTTTAGTCTTTCTAAAGAGAATAGAATAACTGTTGAAAAGACAAGAAATGAAGGGAGTATTGAACAAAATATATAACAATCATGGCATATAATGCTTACGTTGCATGTCTTCTATCCACTTACTTTATGGCAAAGTTTATTGCGGGGGTAAGAGACAAGACCCTTTTTGGTTTTATAGCACTGTTTCATCAAAGAGGGCTGGATGAGATATTATGTGATACCGAAAAGAGGAATTTCGGACAAAAGAGCGATGATTATGCTTACGGAGGTATGCGCTAATGCAGAAATGCTTACCATGCCTCTTTCCACATGGACTCCAGTGTATAAGCGACCGTAAGCGAGCGCTACCCCTGGGCCTGGATATTTGTTGACTTCTAAAAATAATATGTTTCAAATTCATGGTAAGAATACCGTGATTGGGGATAGTTGTTGTAGACTAGAAAATGTACTCTCCAGCCTTATTAACTCCTATACCTTTTTTACGGCCTTCTCTGTAAAAAGTCGCTGCTACTTTTTCTCCTTTTTGGCAGCCTTCCAGCCCCACTTTTACAGCTCTCCATAAGTATATCCTTAACTTTCCACTCTAGTGCTCGATTTGTGGAAGGATAGGAAGGTTTTTTCGCTGAATTATGGGTCTTGTCTTTCACAGCTTGCAGCAACTCGCATACCGCGTTCTGGTGTCTCAACTCAGTATTTACCTTGATTAACCTGATCACTATCTTGTTACATAGGTCGCTCTGGATACTTATTCCTAGCTTTATCTAAGCAACTTTCTACTCCTATCTTTCCTACTATGCTAGAGCAACTTTCTATTCCTAGGTGTCAAAAATACGCGGGATAGGAGTCTCGAAACGCTGTGATCAACTCTTCGGTAACACAAAATTCTTTTTTCTGCTTCATGTGATAGAGCGCTTTCATGATTTCGGGAGGCGTAATTAGGATATTGCGGTCCATGGCCATTATGACTTCCTTTGTCACTTGGAGAGAATCGTCACCGTTCTCCAGAACATATATCATGTTGTGGCTCCGTGGAGACGTCCTAGCAACAGCTAGCAACACGTCTTGTGTGAGCAATGCTTTTTGGTCATCTTTATTGTGGATTCTTTCCATCAGATAGATCATGTCGCTGGGTGAGGCTGCAGCGGAAATAAGGAGACGTTCGTTGATGACTAGCTGTGGATTTAGCTGCATCAAAGTTTTCGTTAATGGGGTAAAAGCTCCTCCTTTCGCCCAAAAATCCTCTCTGAATTTAGGTTCACAGGTTAGAACTGCTTGAACTTTTGAAACAAATCCTGACACGGCTGAGGGCGGACGTACAATATTTCTGGGGTTATATCGTCTGGAACACACTTTTGAATTAAATGTGAACGATCTAAATCGTTTTGAAACCCCCACTTCGTAGGTCCACTCACAATAGGTGCCAAGAAATCCCATGGAACACGCAAATAATCATGTGATTCTAGGAACAGAAGGACAGTTTCCGAAGGGTTAGAACTCCAACGTGAGATGGAATCGCAGAGGCTCCTTGTCAGGACGATCTTAGCTCCCCATTTAATAAGAACATCGGTGACAAGAACCTGGATTCCACGAGTGGGGGCCAAGCGTATGGTCCCCACCGCTTTTTCTATCACAGCTGGTGTCAAGATATGAACTACATTGTGCGCAGCTTCATTCGATATCGCCGTCAGATCCGGGAAGGATTCTTTATCAGAAGTTACCATTGAGTAGGGCTTTAGTAGTCTACTCTATATTAGCCAAGAAAATACTAGAAGGTTGCGTGAACTTACCCTGAAACTCTCTGGCTGGCGGCATTGCTGTTGAAAAGGTTAGCAATGAATTATTTTGACTCTGGACGGTACGCACTGTAACAGAAGGTCCACTATAACTGCAGGCTCTCTCCATTCGGACCCAGAAGTTTTCCGAGTTTCGTATGCATTAACGGCTTGTGATAGCATTTCCTCAGTCACAATGCAAAGGTTCTCGTGCAAGAGGAAATGCAATACAACGAAATTCCCGTGGGAAATTGCATGTTTTGCTAATAGCGTAACAACATTCGGTGCAAAGTCCTGGGTGACATATGGCAAAAGGAGCTCCCTTGTGCGTTCCATGCTCTCAAGGTCCTGGTGGAGAATCGACTTTGCGGACAACCGCACATTCGATGGAAGGCGCCCCGAGTCTTGCAGATAAAAAATAGTCGCTTTGACAAATTCCGAAAATCCCGCCGCACACGCATTGAAGAGAAATGCTAGATTCAAGTTAATGGTCCTTGGTACGTGTAAAACCCTGTCTATTGCTGGTCTTTGGAACAAACTCGAGAAGTCTGCCCGGGATACTAGGCGAGCATTATGTTTCAGAAGCTGGCCCTTCATTCTCTCATGATAGCCAGTGGAATGTAGATGATGGAGCAGCCAAAGGTCAATGTAGTCCCCAATCATTTTGTTAGGCTTCGGTCCATATTGATTCCACCACTCATAGGGCTTACTTCTCTCCGCCATGTCGATGTGTTTCATGCAACATGTTGCAACAGCAGCGTGGGTGCTCTCAGGGTAGAATTCAGGGAGCTTTTCGAAAAATTCCCGAACACTAAGATGCGCAAAACGAAATACATCAAGAGTCTTGTCTAGAACCACAAGGTTGCAGCATATATCCAAAATTGTGTTCGGGGGCATGGCGGAAGAGGATCCTTGCTCGTTGTCTTGGACCAACTTTACAAATTCCGAGGGCAGTAGGTTTTCTTTTAGACGCAAAAGTAAGCTGAACGTATTCCGCGCCAATACCTTGGAGATGCTGCCTCTATTTGTGGTTATGCGCTCATATATTTCTTGGTATAGCACTTCTAAGCTTGGTGGAATTTTGCCGAGATCATTGTGGATGTCTTCGTCCGTTTTCAGGGTTGTCAAATGTTGAAGCTGCATACTGGCCCAGCGAAACCTTGAGAGTTTGATTTAGCAATAGAGCTGAAGTTGAAGATGATATACTTACATACCCCCAGAATCTCTAGATACATTGCGTATTATCTCTTTTTGGAGGACTTGCTTTCTCTGGCTGTTTCTCAATATAGTTCCCCTTTCCACAAGCTTCATCGTTTCGCTCTCCACGAACGCTTCAATGTCGGCTTTGTTTTTCGATGAGGAGATTTCGACATTTGGAGACTTGTTCAACTGATACACGATCTCCTCGTCGTCTCGACTAGATATGAAGAATTTTACCAGACCTATAAAAGAAAGGCGAGTCAACATTGGGTTTCAGGTTCGTTGCATCATTTAAAAGTTTGATGGCATCGAGAAGTTGTTGAGTCCAATGCCAAGAAAGGCTTCTCAACAGTCCCAAAACCGATCAAAATAGGAGTACTTGAACTTACACGCAGAAGTGTCAAGTGTGGCTTTAATGAAGTCGAGGAGGTCGATTCGAGCCTCTCCAGTACATTCATCAAGGGCATCAATTATGATAAACGCTGTTGGGTGGAGGTCAAGGAGTCCAGATATCAACTCACTGCTGTCTTGAACGTCCAGTGAGGTAGATGTCGCGCCTTGACCTTCCTCCTGGGCGTACTTCTCAACAACTGGTGGCAATAGCGGGGATGTCGGATTGAGACTAGCAAGTTGGCGTGCTATGCTGCCAAGTATTGCATTAGAGTCTGATCGAAGTGGCTCTGCTGAGTTCCGTGAGCAGTAAAAGTATGCCGGGCGAGGAATTTGATCTTGGGTAGCGCACTGCAGAGTATCCTCGATAACAAGTAATCTATGCTTTAACATTAGCCGAAACAGTGATACTGATTTGCTAAGACTTACGTTAGTTTGCTCTTTCCAGATCCAGGAATACCATGCAGCCACAATAATGAAGAAGCACTGTCATCCTTCCAAGTCTTGAATTTTCTATCTTCAAGTAGCCAATGACCGGTACCAGACAGGAGTTGCCTTTTATTCTCCTTGTGATGCTTCAAGTATGGTAGTTTCTCAATATTGGACATCCAATCAAGAATTTTCTGTCTCTTCGAATCTGTGCCCCATAGTCAGTATGATATTTGTGGTTCAAAAAGTCAATTTGGACCCTCAAGATTATCTTTGATATTCTGCAGCTGTGTATCTATCCGCTGTAATGGTTTGCTGAATTCTCCCAAGGCCTGCTTCAAGTCTCGATATCGATAGCATTCATCTGTAGCAATCAGTCTCTGTCTTCTTTCAAGTCTTGTGGCAGTTACCTTCCCTGCAGATCAATATAGCCCATTGATTAACATCGTCTTGACCCGTGATTATATCATCCAAAAAACCTTGAAATTTGCTCTTGTCCCGCATGGTGCTAGACATCAATCGAGCTATAGGTGGGATAAGTATCTTTGAATTCTTGGCATGAGAAGAAATGGGTACCGAGCCACTAACCTGGTTTACAATGGTTGAAATAGCTTTTAATCTTTGACAAGTAAAGAAGAATGGCGCAGTAGTGTCGCACGAGTGCCGATTCGAGTTGTTTTACGGCAGCAGCAGTTCCGTCAACGTAAAGCTGCTCGAGGATCCTGCAACGGCACAAACACCTCGACACGACTTCAATGCTCTCAGCTACAAACTCGTATTTCTCGATATCATTGATTGATGCCTGTTTGAAGCTAAAATTAAAAACGTTGCAAAGTCCGTATGGGAAGAGGGGCGCACCTGGAGCAGAAATCGGACGAGTGCCCAAGGCAGAGCAGCATGGCCAGAGTCATACTGCACAGCTGTGTCTCCAACCTGTCTGAACAGATCGATCCATTTGACGACTTTGCCAAACAAATCTCGCAGAATGACTTTCTCTCCACTTCTCCGTTTGAAGTACGATCGGTTGTCCTCGCATTTCTTCTGGGCGGCTCTGGCGTCGGCATGGAGACTAGACAGAGTTGCCAGCTTGTCGTAGCTGAAATTCATATTGACTTTATCTTCAGCACTTAAATGCTCGACAGCTTGAGCCCACAGACCATTGTTGGAGCGCGTATTTAAGATCGTCAATGGGATAGAAACGAGGCTCAGCCTTGTGATCTGCTCGTCCATGGTGACAGAGGTTGCGGTTGCCGGGTGTGCTTTGCATCGAGCTATCAAGGAACCGACGGTACTCAGGGTATGGAGCAGTTGAAAAGAGGCATACTCTTTGCGCTCGTATTCTTGCGAATGTTTGATCAGGATGGGTGAGGAGAGAGTCAGCCAGCCAAGTCTGAGGATCGAAGTTGTTTGTGCATGTCCCCAAAGATGCCCCACCTTCCTGTTTCGGCGATGGGCATTGCTACTTCTAAATATAACTATCAGCGTAACATAATAACATCCGCAGGAAAATAATAACTAACAAGCTCTCATACCTAGTATCTTCTGCTTCTTTCCCCACATACGACTTACTCATCATTCTTCGTGTTTTATCTGCTGTTTAGAGCGGTTTGTCGCGTATAATAGGGGCTCACCACCTCTATCTAAGAGTATAGGTATATAGGAGAAAGGGAAGCATACCTGAGTAGGTAGGAAACTGGTCTTAGAAACACTATTCTGTAACAAATAAAACTGTATATTTTATATCATCCTTTAAGTACTGGAAATATGTTTATAGATACGATTAGATACGATTAGATACGATTAGATACGATTAGATACGATTAGATACGATTAGATACGATTAGATACGATTAGATACGATTAGATACTATTAGATACGATTAGATACGATTAGATACTATTAGATACGATTAGATACTATTAGATTAGATTAGATCAGATCTTAGAGGGAAGATTGGTGACGTCAAGACGCGTCGCGCGTCGTACTGGAGATCTAAAAAACAATATTCACGGTCAACTGACTCGACGACTCTATCAGTTGTGCTACAAGACACCACGCAACACCATGGAATATTCGTGTTGTTCTATAAAGCGCTCTCGCCCCTCATACTCCTGTCAAGAACGATAACCTGCAGTCAAAATGGGGCCCAAAATGGCAGCCTTCCCGCATCTCTCTGCCACAGGCCCCGCGCCTACTTATCTCGAAGTCGCCGCTGTATACCGGCAAGAATTCTATAAACACGTCGCAGAAGGCTCTCTCCGCCCTATAGTCTTTCCCTACCACCTCTACGGTCTTTTCCTACTCATCGCCTACCTCTGCATACCACATACGAAGCGTCCATATCTTTACAAGGCGAGATGGTTGGTTCTCGGGGCCATTGCAGCATTTCAGTGGAAGACATTGTGTAATACTAGCAGTGCCAGTATCACTACGGCATTTGCGGCTGGTTTGGTCTCTGCCTGGGTACTTGTGTTAAGTGCGACGTGGTTGGTGTTCAACAGGCCGCAGTTCGACTCGATGAGGGTGGAACTTAGGATGAAGAGCGGGGTTGGGAATGGAAGCAGAAGGGCAGAGGGAGATGGGGAACAAGTTGATATGTACAAAGACGCTGCATATGCGGAAGACTCGCATTTTCGACGACGGCAAAAAGCAAACGGATATACAAACGGTGAGGCGGAGGAGGGAGTACACCGTAAGATTGCCAAATTCTGAGTACAAAACTGTCTCACTTTTGCCGAGACATTGTAAAGCTTACTTCTGTCTTCTAGAGGAGGCACCAAAGACGGGGTCACACCAGCTCTCAGAATACTATTGGCAGTCGTACCCTGACAAGGTATGGTATTGGCGCGGGACCTTTCTGGAGCGCTACTTCAAGGATGTCTCATAGGTCCTAGGTCATTCTTGTACATTTCACTAACTTCTACAGCTCAGTCAACGTATAGATTGGGTCATGGACCATTTAGTCAATTTCCGTGGGCCAGGATGGAACTGGGCAATACCAATCCTGCCTACGTATCCTCCCTCTGTGAAACAGGCCCTCGGAGAGGATCCCAGCGTTGAATCTAGAACTGGAATATCTAGAATTGGCTTTAAACGTCCCGATACACGTGAACAGCTCTTCTGGGATCGAGGCAAGAATGCCCCGCTGCTTTCGGGACATTAATAGCAAAGCTAATGGGCCGTAGTACCGCGCTTTATAGCAGGCTATTTCCTCCTTGATGCTACGAAAACGTTTTTGATGAAAGACCCGTACTTTATCTTTGGTCCTACTACCTACGATTCACCACCATACTTCGAAAACCTCTCTCCGTACGCGTTGTGGTTCATCCGTCAAACTACCACCGGATTTGTGCTCATCCTGGCTCTTGAGATGGCGTTCTTGACCGGATCAATTATTCAGTGTCTTCTCCTCGGGCCCAAAGTATTAGGTCTCAGAGGCTATGCCTGGCAATACTCGACGAACTGGGGATCTATTGATAACGTCTTGAACAAAGGTTTGAATGGCTTTTGGGGCAGTTTCTGGCACCAGACCTTTCGCTTTGCATTCGCTGCTCCTACGAACTTCCTTATTCGGAACAACTATATCGAAGCACGGTCGACCGCCGCTAAATTTTTCGGCCTCTTCTTTGCGTTTGGGATATCAGGATTCCTGCATCTCGCCGGTTCCGTCTCTCAGCTGCCGCAGACTTATCCCTGGAATTCCATGATCCTATTTCTGCTCCAACCCATCGGCATCTTGGTCCAAGCCACCGCCTGCTCATATCTTCGCCCCAGCATCGAAAAGCTCCCGAAAGCATGTAGACAAGCCGGGAATATCCTATACACGTTACTTTTCCTGTTTTCGACCTGCTGGTTGATGGGCGACGACTTTGCAAGAGGCGGGGTGTGGTTATTCGAGCCTGTTCCTATCAGTCCACTGAGAGGCTTAGGCTACGGGGTTGAAGGAGATGGCTGGTGGTGCTGGGGCCATATTGGAGTTGGTTGGTATACGGGGGCGCATTGGTGGGAGAGTGGGATTGCTTTTTAATAGTCCATGTGATATGAAGAATATACCGGTAGACGGCCTAGATGGTTCTTGGTAGCGTTGGAGTTTGCGGTTGGAGGTACACAGGAGGACTTGGGTGATAACTCCGCATTAAGCTACATCTAATAATTTATAATACTTGGCCTCGAATGAGCATGGCTAAATCTCAAGGCGATGAAATGTGATTCTTTGAGTAGAATTTCCCAAAAGAGACTCCTAAAGCACGTGCCGGAAACTTGATCTTTCGAATTTTCGACTTATCCTCATTCCGATCCAAACGCTTATTATAGCTAGTATCTACGATTCATCCTCATATATGCTAGGCGCATCCGAATTTGAGGACCTGTCACTACTATGAGTTAGTCACATGTGACCCACTGACCCCCCTATCTAAAGCGAATATGAACCCGTGCGCACGGTCCATATCGCCTAAGTATAGGAGGTTACTTGACCTTGACGTACCTATATCCATCTTCCTTATTATATGCTCTATTTTCACCCCCATATCGCTAATTAGCTGTTTCAATAAGATCCCCTTACACACCCAAGCCTACTGAACATTCCTAGCAAATTATAGTGTTAAGGGGCAACACAACCGCGAACTCTATGGCTAGGATCTAACTTATAGAACACTTATAATTAATAAGTAAAATAATAAGGGGTTGTAATAAATGTATTATAGAATGGATAGTATTCTAAGTAAGTAGAGAAACCCTATTTTATAAGGCTTCCCCTAGCTTAGGCACCTGACTATTTATTACATAGTAGTGCATTATAACCTTATGACATTTATCCCTTATAGAATAACTTACTTGTCCTAAGTAGTATATAAAAAGTAGTATTTTTACTACTAAAAACTAAGTTAAAATACAAAGAAATGCTTTATAATAAGCATATAAGCAAGAACCTGACTAATGATAAAACATACTCCCCTTTTCTAGTAAATAGGGGACGCTAAGCTGAATCTAGAATCCAGCCTCTTTATAACCTCCTTTACTTTTTATAATTCCTAAAACTTTACAACTTCTTATATCTTAGCATTTTAATATTTTTAATGCCTTCTATGACTTTATTACTATTAAGTAATATATTTGCTATTAATATCTTTAAGTCATTTATTACTTCATCTTAGTTCTATGTATTTCTATTCCTATTACTAGTATTAGTAGTCTAAAATCAAACTTCATCATTAACGTCTAAATCTTCTATGTCTTAGTACTATTATTGTTTTATCTGAAGACATATACTAGGCAGTCTAATCTCCTTTCTATATATCCTAAGTAGAATTTTAGTTATTATTAAAGCATTAAATAATACATTCTAGATCTTAATCTATCAACTTTAATTTACTAATTCTATTAAAACCTTTAATGTTTTTACGTTTTAAGTATATTAATAGTTCTAACATTACTAGCTTACTCTCTAATTCGCTAGGGAGTTAGCTAATCGATAGTGACTTTGTAAAAATATAACTACTTCTATAGCTTTTTAATAATATTAATAATCTTTAAAACTTATCAAGAAAATATAATAGTAAGTATTTCCTTTTACATCTTTTATTAACTCTAATACTAATTTTCATACTAAAGTGTAAACTTTATGTACTAGTTTTAAGTCACTTCTATAATTTTCCTTACTATTTTTATTTAGTCGCTTGATATTACTATTAACTTTATCATTACTATTAAGTTCATTTAATAGTCGTTTACTTTATATTTTAGTATAAGTCCTACTAAGATTCTTATACTTTATCTATACTAATATTGCATTTAAATAATAAACATATTAATATCAGTTTTAGCATAAGGTTTTAAGGTTCTAATGCTCTAATAAGATACTATAGTAGTATATTAAGTAACAAATACATTCCTTAAAGATCTTAGTATCGTTTTTATACTAATCTTGCTACTAGATTTTTATAATATTCTTGATTTTGCTAACTTCTTTCTTAAATTTGTTTGATTTAATTTTATTAATACTATTAATTACATTATCATTTTTAGCTTTAGCCCTTCTTAGTTCTCATTTACCTAGTATATACTTTAGAGATTGTCGTTTAATTTAGTACTAATTTTTATATTAGAAAATAAATAATATGCTTACTTAGTTATAACATTTTAACTTTGCATAAATCTAAATTTCTAAAACTTTCTAAGTCTATTTTATTAAAGTCTAGTATATTTTCTAACTTCCTTTAATGCTATTATAGTAAGTCTATTATTAATATAGCAATAAGGATATAATGTTAGAATAGAGTAGAAGAGTCTATGATATTATTACTAGCCTCTCGTTTAGGGATTGCTAGCTCATTTGCTAGCTTTGGTCTAGAAAGACCTTAAACTTCTTTCCTTTATCAGGGTATTTTAGGTTTAGATATCTTCTTATTCTTTTATTAATAGTACTATTACTAACCTTTCTAGTTCTTAATAATATTAGATATACTTTATATTACAAAAAGTGACCACTTATTGTTTTTGCATTATTTCGGGTTATACGCGTTCTCGACACCGCTAATATCACGTGACACTTTATGCTTAGCTTAAATGTTCTAGGTTTAGAAGTTCTTCTAATTTTCTCATTAACTATTTTATTACTAATACTTCTAGTTTTAATAACTTCTAACATACTAAGTCTAACTTAGATGCCTTTATATATTATTATAAGAAGTACTACTTATAAGTAAATGCTTTCTTCTACTTATTAGAAAGCCTTTTTCTATAAGCTACTACTATTACAATTCTTATAGCAAGCTTTAGTCCTTAGTTATTATCTTAACTTAAACTTCTAATACTATTATTAGCCCTAAAATAGGTCAGTTTAATTATCATTTACACATAATAAGTTTCTATATCTAACCTTTCTAATTTATTACTAATATCTTAAGTTAGTATTTTAAGTTTATTTTTAAAAAGTATCTTAATATTTCTACACTTTATATTCTTTACTTTTATATTAGAGGTACCTAGTAGGCATTAGGAAGGTAGTACTTAATATTCATATCTTAGAGAAAGCTATAATCTAATCTTTACTAGAACCTTTTAATATTTTATTATTATTATTATTATCTTTATGCTTTTATCATTCCTACTTCTATTTATTAACTTTATATAGAATCTTAACTTTACTATTCTTCTAATATCTAAGCTTTCTTAAAACTATTTAATATAGTTATTATCATCTTTTTACTAATAGTATATTATTATTAGAAGAATCTCTATCTAGGTTTATATAGTACTATTCTACTAACTACTAACTTACTTATACTTTATCTAGGAGTAATAATAGTAGTAATAATAGTAGTAGGATGCTACTATTATTATTATTAGAGTAGCTACCTATTATAAACTTTGCTTTTTCTTTACTTTTAACTTTTATATATCCTTTCATTTTTTTTTATCTACTTTCCTTCCTTTTAACTTTATAGCTTTAGAATTTTTATTATAAAACTACTAATGATTATCTTTATATAAAACTTTAAGAAAGGTATCCTTTTTAGATAGGTTAAAATAATAAAGATTATCCTACTTTAGCTATTACTTAAGACGTGACTAGCCTTAGTATCTTAGTTCTATATATACTTTCTCTAGTATAATTGTTATCCTAATTAAAAATCTTATGCCTCTTATGCCTTTAGCATTAATAGTATAAGGGCTAATACCTTCTTAAAAGGACCTTATAGATATATTATATTATTATATTAGTAATAGGCTAAGGTACTTCCTATCTTATATAAGAGTATCTAGGCTTTACTATAATTGCTATATTATTAAAAAGAAGTCATAAAAGCTTACATATAGACCTTAGACCTCGTCTCTCATAGAATAATATATGACTCATCCTAAGTCTATTTTATTACATTATCTAAAGAATCATTTAGTACTAGATATCTTATAATAGTACTATGACTATATAGTTGATATTAATCTAGTAGTTTCTCTTATAACGACTTATCTATTGATTCTAACTCTATTAATGCTATGTTACTATCGCTATAAAACTATCTATCCTATTAAAAGAATAGCTTTAGCTTGTTTATAGAGACTATTCTTTTTAATTCCGCTCTATTATTACTAAGTTCTTTTAATTTAAAATAACTCTTATTAACGTTAGCTTCCCTAATTTAGTATAGTCCTAGCTAGCGAAAGTCTAGCTTTATTGCATTAGATATATTAATTTCTCAAGTCGAATCCTATTATAGCATAATGTCTCTAACCTTAAATAGTCTAGTATGTAGGCTATGTTTTAAGTCTTATACTTCCTTCTCTTCCTAGCGCTTTCAAGTCTTTTAAAGTTAAGCTTCTATAATATCTTTATCCTATAGCTAGAACTAGTATGCTTTAAGCTTAATTAGATTATTATAGTCTTTAACTTCTTCTTATATAAAGAGATATTACTATATTATTATAGTAGATTTGATTAGTAGTATAGCTTCTTATCTGCTTACTATATAGAATAGAGTTAATCCTATTAATACTAATATAGTTATCTATTTTATAAGAAGAACTATAAGAATATTATCCGGCTATAGACTATCTATCTTTACTAGCGCATTTTTGATCAGGCTATATCTACGTTTGATTTAGCTAGTAGTACGCGTATTATAGAAGCTAATAACAATTCTATTAACTCTTATTTTATTTAGAAGCTTAATAACTTTAGCTTTGAATTCTCTACTACTATTAACTTATAGTCTATTAAATAGTCTATACCTATAAATCACCTCTTCTTATATAAACTTTGCTACGCTTATAGCGTCTTTATTAGCAAGTGCCCTAGCTTTAGGGTATCTAGAAAGGTTATCCCTAGTAATAATAAGATATGTTTTACTCTTTTTAAGTAGCATAAAAGTGATATTAATATCTTAGCATTTAAATATTCTATTAGTAGTCTAAGGAAATAAAGCTTCTTCTAGTTAATGTATTAACTTAAATTAGCATTCTAGATAAGTCTTAAGGTAGTACTTAACGTTTATATAGATTCTATCTTAAAAGTATTAAGCGGCGATCTTGGTATAAGTGCTCTTATAACCTTTATATCCTATTTTATTATATATTTCCTTTAGAATTTATCTCTTCATTTTAGGCTTATCTACTATAAGCCTTATAGGATACCCTTTTCTAGGTAACTTTTATAGCCTATAATAGTAAATTGTAAAATAAGATACCTTTTTCTTAAATGCTTAAAACTATATTAGGTTTATGTCTTTTAGTTTCTTAAAGATTATTAAGAACCTCTCTACTTTAAGGTAGAATTCTCTATACTTATATATTAAAAGAGGTTAGTTATTATTAGCTTTAAGAGTATTAAAAGTATTATCTATACTAAAATCTGTTTTTTCTTCTAGTTGCTTCTAATGCTCTTGCATTTCTTTTTTAATCTAATACTAGACTAGATAAAGGTAGGTCTTATCCTATCTCTTATTAGAGTCTAGCCTAGTATCTAATATGTCTAAGACCTTACTTTCCTCTTCCTTTATAGTAACTAGCGCGATCTCTATTGCTCTAAGTTCTACTAGTATCTAATTATTAATATCCTTATTAGATATACTTGAATCGTTAGAGTAAGATAGTTATCTTAATAAAGTATCTATTATAATATAAGTGCTTCTAGTAATATAGTAGACTTTAAAGTTGAAAAGGTGAATCTAAGCTAACTAGCAAGTAATAAGAGCATTTAAGTAGTTTATAGCACCTCTATTTAGTTGTATTATAAGTATATTAGTATTGATCTCTAAGATAAAGTATACTCTTACGAGCTAAACTTATAGTTTCTTTAAGATCTTAAATACTCTATATACTTCTTATTTGGTAGCATTATAGTTTCACTCTATATAGTTCTAATTGCTACTCTTATATCATATAAGGCGTACCTTCTTGCTTATAAGGTCTTATTAGCCTAAATAGCCTCCCTATCCTTTAATACTAGTATCTACTAAAATGATAATATTAGGTATTCTATTAGAGTAATCAATCTAAATAAGTATTAGAAAGGTAGATAGCATATACTATAGCTTCTTTATAGTAATACTATAAACTTTAAGATCCTAGTAAAATATAATATTCTTCTTAAAAAGCCTATAGATAGGCTTGCAAATTATTATATACCCTTTAATCTAAATGTAAAAGTAGCTAGTTATTCTTAAGAATCGTTTTACCTTTATAATACTTTTATATTTCTCCTACTTTAAGATCTTTTACACCTTTAAGGCTAAAGGTTTCTTACCTTTAAAGTTATAAATAAAGCCTACTATATTAAGGCTATCTATATAGAATTTAAACTTTTCTCTAATAATAGTTCCTACTTACTTTAAGACTTTAAGTAATCTATTAATATTATAGATATATTTAAACATAAATCGCCTTATGCCTAGGAATTATAAGATTTCCTTCCTATTATAATTAGTATAAGGTCCTTTAATACCTATATCATCTATAAAAGGAATTGCTATAGTTAGTATAAGCTTATTAAAGATAAACATTATAGTCTATATAAACTAGGCTATGGAATTTATTACTCCTATTAGTAGTCTAATGTTTTAGACTAGTCTAATAGGTATAAAGAACGCCGTTATATTTTAACTCTTTTTATATAATACTTGATTATTATACCTAAAGAATATATCAATTAGTATTGCCTATATGTATCTTATAAATGCTTTTAAATATTTATTAATAGAAGGAGGTAAATTAGTATCTTATATTATTACTACATTTAACTTTATTATAAAGTTAATCAATTAGTAGATTCTAGGTTGCTTCTTTATAACTAAGAACTATAAGTTTTAGTATAATCTATTATAATACTTAATTACGCCTCGTTCTAGGCGTTCTTATAGCATTTAGATTACTATTAATAATAGCACTTAAAGATATAGAAAGTTGGCTGCCTGCTAAGCTTTATACTTAATAACATTTAGTATAATAGATAGTAAAACGTCTTTATAAAAGACCTTATATTAGGTCTAGTTAAAGGCAATCGCCTTTTCTTATACTACTAGCACTTCTTCTAGATATCGTCACTTAATAGATTATAGTCCCTATGCGATATCTAGTCTTTTTAGATTTTCTTTAGTCAATTGCAATTCCTTAAGGATATCTGTAAATCGAGGAATTATATAGTCTTTAAATTTCCTAATATGCTCTTAAAGAGTATTACATGCCTTTAACTATTCATACTAGTCTTTCCTTCTACTAGGTACCTTCCTATCGCCCTAATCTTAGTTGATAGGCTTAACCTTCTTTTCTTTAGTCTTATATATAATATTAACCTTAATAGTTATTTATTAAAACTATTACTTAAGCTTATATTCTATAGCAATTCTGTTTACTTTAGCTTCTAGAAGTCTATTCTTGTAGATTATCCCTTTATTGATAATCCTCTTATAATATAGCTTATTAAAAAAGACACCTTCCTATATAAGGTCTAGTACTATCTTTATAAAATCGAAAATGCTTTTAACCTAGTTTTATCCTTCTATGAGCTATAGATTAAGTTACTACTAGCTTATAGGATTCTATAGTACTAGGTTTATTATAACTTTAAATTAGCAATTCTAATTAAATAGGCACTATTTACATACCGTCCCTATAGGCATAAATGAAGCCTTAGGATAGTATTATTATAGATATCTATTAATTTATTACTAGCTAGTAATAGAGAAGATATTAATGTCTCATCTTTTATAGGCTATTAAGGTATTCTTATACTTATTATATAAAGTCTCTAGCTCTTCCTTAATCTTTATAGCTTAATCTAGTGCCTATTTAGTAGTATTATTATAAAGTTTTTAGATAATTTGATCTAAAAACCTTACTTTTTTATTATACATTTAATAGCAAGTAAGGCATTTATATTCTTTTCCTAGTTTAAATTACCTATATAGCTAGTTGACTTCTATAGTATTTAGATAGTTAACTTCTATATTAGTAACTCTAATACTAGTATCATCCTAATAGCTAAAGTTATTATCTAATTACTAATCTAAGTTAGATTCCTTAGATTTGCTAGGTGACATAATCATTCTAGATAAGTCCTTACCCTTTTTAGGCTTTATCGCCTTATTAGTAATAAATTAGGTAATGTCCCCTAGTTTAGGATTAACTAGCAAACCTATAATAGGTCCGCCTATACTATTCTAAGGATAGTAAAAGCTTACCTTAGCTTATCTAAAGAAAGGCATTCTTAAGATAACCTTTTTACTTTTATAAGAAATAATATAGAACTAGGAATATATAACTACATTCCTAATTATTATTATAACATTATTTATAAATCTTAGGAATCTGCTTTAACTTCTTATAATACTAGTCATCTATATCTTATAATCTAGGATAAAGGTGACTTAAGCCTTAGACGTAGTAGTAGCACTTATTATATTAACTTTAGCTTTACTATCTAGGGTTATATAGTAATCTATTACTTTATTCTATCCTTTGATAGTAATTATTACCTTTAGTATAAGAGAGATATAGTAAGCAAATCTTATAAATTCTATTAAGTTAACTTTTATAGATTTTACTTTTTAATAAGTAAAATTCTTAATCTTAACTAGTCTTATTAGTTCCTTATAGTAGGTAAAGTTTAGGATATTAGCCTTAGTAGGCATCTTTCTTATTTTCTAGTTAATCTTTCTTTCTACTAAGCTTTTATCTAGCGTTCTCTTATTTATTAGACCTAATCCTATAATAAGATTTCTAATATTAATACCTAATTTTAGTAGTCTAATAAGCATTTGCACCTAGGCTTTAAATGATAACTCTTCTATGATCCTTATAGCTTTTAGTGCCTTTTATATCTTAGCTTATTTCGTAGTATAACTTGCTTTTAGAACTTCTAATTAGTTATCTCCTTTATTATCTATTATCTATATATTAGATAAGTTATTTGCTTCCTTATCCCTTATAGAATGCTTTTCTTTTCTAGGTTTAGTAGATGCCGCCGCTAGCTTAGGTTTTGCTTATAGTAGTCTATTATCTAGCATATTAATAATAATACTATTTTGTAGCTTAGGCTTAGGTTTAGGCGACTTTGTTCTAGCTAGCTAGGCTTATTTTTATAGCTTCTCTTAAAGTATCTTATTTAGCTTTTAGGGCTTCTTCTTTTAAATTGTCTTACCTAGGACTAGCTCTACTACTACTCTCCTTTCTATTAAGAGATTCTAGATTTTAGTAGTACTTTCCTCTATTAGGATCTAGGTTTCTAGTACTTCTTCATTTTTAGGAACCTCTTATACTTTAATGTTTATAATCTCTATTATGATTTCCTTACTAAATAGTACTACTTAAGCTGCCTTTTAAGTATTAGCAATACTACTTATAGACTTATCATTTATACTTAATCTTATAAGTACTTGGAAGTACTATAATTAATTAGGATTAAGCTAAATTAGCTTTAAATTGGCTTTATCTTTAAGCTACAGTCTAAGATAGATTTCTACTATATTAGAAAGGTCTTTAGGGTCCTTCCTCTTTTTATAGATAATTCTTAATCTATAGAATACCTAGTAGTCCTAGTATTAGTTCTACTATTAATGCTTTAGCTAGGGTTGCATTCCTAGTAAAATTTTATTTAGGTACTATTAACATTTAGTAAAATCCGCTTTCTATATATAGCCTGCCTATACTAGTACTACTAGCATATTAGATATGCCTTCCTCTAGAGCATTAAGTAGAAGCTTATTAATTTTGACTATTATAGGCTACTTGTAGATTCGGTTTATAATTATTTAATTAATACGAAGCGATTTAAGCCTATTTATAATATCTTCTAGCTCCTTTTTAGAAACGCTATCTATTGTCTAGTTTTATAGTTATCTATCATCTTATAGCATATTATAAAGTAGTACTAGCCCTTTTACTTTCTTAGTTTCCTTAGGTCAATATAGAATAGATTAGACTAGTAAGTAAATCAAGGCTACTTCCTTACTTAACTAATATAGCAATATTGCTATCAACTACTTATCTAGGTATTAACTGATTTTTTTAATACTAGTAACATCCTTTTTAATATAATTATATACCTATTTAAATTCCTATATATATTTTTAACTATACTTAAG
>QGMI01000239.1:0-43574 GCA_007821535.1 Lachnellula occidentalis | reverse complement strand
CTACGTGGGATAAGGCTCCAGGTGAGGCTCTCCCTAGCAGTGAGCCTCGCAGACTCACTCTCCCTAGCAGACTCACTCTGCCTCTATATCTACTTTTGCCCTCAGGTATAGCCCTCGGGCTCCTTCCCCCTATATCTCTCCCTCAGGCCGTCTAGCACAAGCGTAGACGTAGAAGGCAGACTGAATAAAGAAGGTAAAAGTAGGGATACTGAAGTGTGTAAAAGCAGAAGTAAAGCAAGGCGAAAGTAGAAGTGAAGCGAAGCTAAAGTAAAGCAGTTATATAGAAGTAAGCTTTATAAAAGCTTAAAAATTTATCGATTTGCGGACGATTTGCAGGCAGTAAAGGCAATAGCCAAGAAAGGTAAACAAAATGGCAGTTATACCTGAATTTTAAGGCTAAAACTCTAGCAGGTTATCTACAAATTGAAGAAAGAAGTAAAAAGAAGCTAAAAAGCTTAAAAGAATTGCAATTTGCAGATCTACTTGAAAATTGAAGATATAGAGGCCAAAATTGAGTGTCAATAGGCATATACCTAAAATTTAAGGCCGTAACTCCTAGTGAATTGTCTGTAAATCCAAGTGAAGAAGTAAAATCGATCGAAATTCGAGCATTACTATGTCTAGCAAGCTAGATTTAAGATCAGATAAAAACGTAAAGAGGCTAGCCCCTTCTTAGGCTCTATATGTCCTAGCAGGCAGTATGCCTACTGCCCTACTATATGATCTCCTTATGTTTTCGAGAAAGTAAAGGCTGTTTCGAGAGGTAGCATCTTTAAGGTCGGACGAGAATCGTAGGCTTGGCGTAGCTCGTGTGACGTAAAGGAGGCTGAAAGTAGGTCGGATTCAGTAGTAAGAAAGGTTTTTGGAGGTGAAGGAAGGTTCAGACGAAAGCTGAAGCTCGTATTTAGCTCTATGGAAGCTCGTAGATGTTCGGAAAATTGTGGTGAGAACCGGCAGATAACGAATCCGGCTAGACATGAAAAATATTTCGGTAAAAAGATCAGATGAATACTACAGGCTTGTATTTACCTCTTTGAAGCAATTATTAAAGCGGTATTAAGCATTAGGAGCTAGTGAATACGGGTAGAATGTGTTAGGGTGATCTAGTGAGAACTAGCAGATAACAAATCTGGTTAGGCGAGAAAAATGTTTCGGCAAAAAGATCAGACGAATGCTATAGACTTATATTACGTCTTATAGATGCTATATTTATCGTCAAAGGTATATTTTGCCCTAGTAGATATAGGTAGAATGTTTCAGGTGAAGTTAGTGAAGACTGGAAGATAGCAGGTCTAGTTAGGAGTAAAAAAGTTTTCGGTAAATAGGGGTCGGAAAGGCAGTAAAGCTTGTATTTAGCTCTATAGAAGCTTGTAGATCCCGAAAATTAGCGTGAAAATAGGATTCTACCGGTAGTAGAGGTAGGTAGAATGTTTAGATAAAGTCGATAAAGCTATAGGATTGTAGATATAGCTAGATTTAAGGATTTGGCAGTAAGGAGAAGTCGTAGGAATTGAGCTTGCTAGGTCTTACTCTCCTACTAGATGTAATATAGTAGATTCGACTATGATTAGCTTTAGAGGTAGCTACCTTGGCGGTAAAAAGGGTCACTACTCCTTAAATACTACTAGCCTAAATTTCGGACGGATTTAGCGGTAAAGAGAGTACATCTCTAGTTGTAGTAGTTCTCTTTGATGTATAGCCTTTATACGCGGTTCGTAGGGCCGTCCTATGTCGTATTTAGGGGCGGTAAGCCTAGGTGCTATATATTACTAGTAAAATGTCGATTTTCAAGTAGAAACGGGATGAAAAGGACTGTAAAATCGAGTATTTTTCGTCGTAGAAGCTTTGCTAGCTCTCCTGCTGGTGTAGGACGGCAGATTTGATAGTAAATACTATTAAGGTAGCTGCCTTAGTAGTAAGAAGGGTCACTACTCCTTAAATAACCGTCTGCTTAGAAGGATTTCGATTTCCGATGAGAAAGAGAAGGATTTCTTGCTAGACTCTCTATATTACTAGAGCTTTATAAGAGGGTATCTTGGCATTTCGTCCTATATATATATGTGCGAAGTGAATTCGATTTCTAGTAGTAAGAAAGCCGTAAATCGAGTAACAAACTAGCTAAAAGCATTGTATATTGCTCTATAAAGCTCGTTCAGGTCATAGAAGTGATTTCGAGTAGTTTCTACTAGTAGTAGAGGTTAGCAGAATGTCATATAAGGTCGTACGAAGCTGGAATTAGCATATAGAAGCCTAATTAGTCGGTAAATGTCGATTTAGGAGGTATAGTAGGTACGACTAGATTTATAGACTTCTAGAAATAGCAGATAGATTTACGGACTTCTAGAAACGGTAGCAGGTATAGATACGAGTACAAGTACAAGTAGAAAGTTTACGGCTCTTTTAAACGTTACTATTTAAACTAACGCTCCTAATGAGGAACATCCCTAGAAGCGTTCAGATACCTTATAGGGTGCTATATTATACTAACCTAGAAGCTCATAACCTATTAGAATTACCGTAGGGTATCTGAGTATATATACTGATTGTATTAAGGAGTCTAAGTATAGAGAACACGTAGACGAGACTATAGACAGAGGCTTTGCTTAGTGCGAACCTAAGTCACGTGATATATCACGTGACTAGCTCTTACGCATTCCAGCGTAGCTATTTCCTAACTCAACAGATTACTTTATAAATTATTTATATAACTATTCTTTAAGAAAGACGACTAGCTAGATATACTATATTCCTTATTAATATCTAGGAGATAGTAGGAGATATTAGTCTATATTCTTTATTAGCATATACTTAGTATATAGAGGACATATATATATACTTAGCCCTTTTATCTATTTATAAATATAAGTATACACTTTAGTATTATCTAAAGTAGAGGCTATTATAAAAGAGTAGAAAAGATTAATAGAAGAAGTAATCTAAGTATAGTTGATCTAAGTAATAGAGTATAGAATTAACTATTTTAGTAGAAAAAAAATATTTTAGAAGGGAGGTTAGATTTAATTAACTATATATGTTAGTATCTCAGGTATCAGATAATTGATCACTTATTACTATATAGTAAGACTAATTTAGTATTCTAGTTGATATTACTTAGTATTCTAAGTAGAGGTTATAGAAGCAAAGAGGTTTTGCATTCTTTACTAACTAAGCTATATGATATTATATGACTAGATCATATAACCTATAATACTTCTAATACCTTATATCCTAATACTAGTAATTTCTCTTTTATTATTAGTATTGCTATATTAGGATTAGGGTAACCTTATTATTATCTCTCTCTTACTATATAGTCTCTTATATCTACTATTGCCTCTATAATATAGGCCTAAAATATATAAAAGACTTATTATAGTATATACTATAATAAAGTGCGGCTTAAAAGAATATAGAGAAAATAGTAAGAAAGATATAGTTTAAAATATAGTTTAGAATACGGCTGAAGATTAATTTAGCTAATTAGAGTATAAAGAAGGATCTTAGTAACTAATAAGAAACTAATAAAGGGTATACTCTTAGGTTGCTTAGAATTGTATATTAAAACGCTTATAAAAACGCTTATAAGAGAACGCTTAATATGGTTAGTATTATAGTTCTACTAATATTCCTAATCTATCTCTCTTTACCTAGCTTTCTACTTATACTATAAGTGTATTCTTATTAATTAGAGTCTCTAATGATTAGTTTAGATTTATCTTTATTATTACGTCTAATGGATTATCCTTGCCATTAATCTATTAGATCTTATATAGCTCTTATTCCTTATATGATTCTCTTAGGCTTATGATATTAATTATGAGATACTTCTCCTTAATAGTACTAAGCTTGATAAGGCATTTATAGAAGGAGTACGAGTCTATATAGATGACTATCTTGATTAGAGGTAGTCCTAATTCCTTTATAATACGCTTAAGCATTATGCTAATTATGATTCTTATATTAATACTAGCGACTATACTATAGATCTCTAATATAAGGCTGCTTCTTATAACTCTCTTACTTTTTATCAAGCTCTAGTATATAATATTACCTCTAATAGTAAACTTGCTCTCTATCTTATTTATATCCTTATTTGCTAGCATGATAATATACCTTAACTAGGAACTTAAATCTTTATTATTTATTAGCAATCTATTAATAAAGATAAATAACCTAGCTATTAAGAGGTCTAGGAGGATATAGTATAAGCCTCTTTTAAGGTTTGCCTTCTACTACTTAAGGCGCTTATTAAGTACTATTATCTTGATCTTATCTAGGTCTTAGTATTATACTATAACTAATAGATCAAATGATACTTCTAGCTAGTAGATTAATATAATATATACGCCTTAAGCGTACTATTATATATAGGCCTACTTATAGTTGCTAGCCTTTACATTAATAGTCTTAAGCTTCTTCCTTTACTCCTTTTACTAGAGTAGAAGATTGCTTCCTTTTTATATTAAGATGTAGCTATTAAAGATTAGGAGGGTACCTTCTACTAGCTTCTTCTTTGGCTTCGCCTTTAATTTAGCCTTTACTAGTTCCTTATCTTTAAGCTTAGCGAACTGCTTATTATAAAGGATAAAAGTATTATCTATCTATATTTTAATAATTCCTACTTTATAGCTATCCTTAGTAATAAGGAAGTAGGGGTTATAGGTTGAAGATCTTATTATAAGCTTCTCTTTATAATAATAATTATATATTATAAACTAATAGGTCCCTACTTTTATAATGCTATAGAGTAGCTTGATTACTATTATGATTATGCTATTAGGGTATAGATGTCTAAATTGTAGTAGTAAGTATGCTAAAATGCTTCTAATTAGGTCTGACTTAAATTAAGTATATACCTAAGTAATATCTTATAGCTATAGTAAAAATCCTTATAGCATTAATAAGGGGGCAAGCGCTACTAGTATACGCTAGCTAGTATGTTAAATTGTTAGCAATTGCGTTAAAATAAACTCCTTCCTGCAATTGCTATAGCTTGCAATTATAAGTCTTGATTTCTTATATAGCTTATCTATAGCTTTCCCTTTAACTTTATTAACTATATAAGCCTTAAAGATGTATATATAACTATATACTTTAGGGTTATAGATAATAAAGTAGAAGACTCCTTATTCTAATAAGCTATTAAATTCTACTATTTGTAAAGCCTTAAATAGCTTTCTAGGCGTAGTAATACGCCTTTACTACCTTAATTTAATAGCTAGCTTAAGGTCTCCTTTCTCTTTTGCTATTATAAAGGTTTATATAATCTTAGTACTACTCTCTTATACTATAACGTATATGACTTCTATATCTAAATTAGGGATTAGGCAACGCTTATTCTTTAATCTTCTTAGGCGTCCTTAGCTTTGTTTTTATACTAGTACCTTGTGATAATACTAATATACTAGAAGGAGCTCTCTGGCCTCGTTATTAGACTTTGCTACTAGCGTGTCTTCTAGCGCTAGCATAGCGTCGTTGGTATCTATAGGCGGTAGCTCTAGTACTTGCTTGATATCTAGATCGATTTCTTCTTATACTACTTATTAGAGTTTTAAATTAGCAAGAAAGTTAACTTTATTACTATACTTATTTATATACTATTCCTTAATAATAGTAGTATAGAATTGCATTAGACTACTAGGGAGTATAATAATACATATTTCTCTATCTATAGAAATTAGCTTAAATAGTCTTATCTAGCCTTTATCTTTATAAAAGATATAGATGTCTAATTAGAGAAGAAAGGAGAGAATTGTAGAAGTATTTAGGCTATTTCTTATTATAAGAGCATTATTAACTTATCATATAGTATGCAATTGATATACTTTGCTTATAGCCTTTTAAATTGCTTTAGCTTGTATAGTAATGTTTAGCAATAGTAGTAAGTCATCTACTATTCATAGGTAGGCCCTAAAAACGAGTAGAATAGGCACTAGGCTATCTAGGCCTACTGAGTCGTTTATAGCCTTTATAGCTATTTAGAGGATATTATCTTAATATAATATCCTTTGCAATTTGCTATAGAGTATTATAAAAGCTTATTAGAGGAGAGTATAGTATCTCTCTATCTTTCTAATCAAGTTATAGGCCTTAATAGAGATCTTCTTAACCTAAATTCTTATAGATCTAGCGTGCTATCTAAATTGCGTAGCTGTAAAATTAGTACTTGTATTATAAACTACTATATCTAGCGGTTCTTAATATAAATCGATCTAGTATAGCTTTAGTATATCTTATATATATCTAGTAGATATATTATCTAGGAATCTCGTAGCTTGAAAGCCTATAGCTAAATCGACTACTTATAGTATAGGCTTTATATTAATTTAAAGTATATCTATAATAATCTTAAAATTAAAGTTATAGTTATCTTAGAGTAAGAACTTAAATCTACTAGGTACCTTCTAGTTCTTCTAGTATTAGTAATAGTACTCTATTAGCTTCTAAATAGCCTTAGTATCTAGGTTATAGCTAGCTTGCTTTAAAATCTTAGAAAGTCTCTAAATTGATAGGTGTCTAAAATGGCGATAGAGTTAATAAAGCTTACTATTAGTTAGATAATAGTAGGTAACCGTCTACTTTAATTAGTTTAAAAGCATCTAAAGATATCCCTATTTCTATATAATTAGGACTTTTAAATCGTTTTAAATTAGGACGTTTTTAAGGTTGTCTAGCCTAACCTTTAGCTTGTTTATATTACTAATATAAAGTAAGAATAGGGTGTTTGTTAGTAATATATAAAAGGTGATTAGTCTAAGTAGGGTTAGGATATAGACTATGCCTTTTAATATAGCTATACTTTTGCTAAACTTAATAGTATATTTTCCTACTAAGTTATTATTCATTTTAAGATATAGGAATAGCTTTATTAGCGTAATGCATTAGCCTTTACCTACTATAGAAACTCCTACTATACTATTATTAGACATAATCTTATAAAAACGCTCTAATAAGTAGTAGTCCTTAAATGTAAATACTATTAATCTAAAGTAAGGTAATTCTAGGAGTGATTTTAGGAGTATCTTGCTAAGCGAAACGCCTACTCTTAGAAGTGATTTGCTAAGCGAAACGCTTATATTTAGCAGAATGCTTACTTCTAGCAAAACGCTTACTTCTAGTAAAACGCTTACTTTTAGCGAAACGTTTACCTCTAGCGAAACGCTAATTAGTAAAACGCTTACTTTTAGTAGTTTGCTAAGCGAATCGCCTTTTATAAAAATAGGCGATTCAGGAAATTAAGGCGATTTAGATAGCGATTTAGATAGCGATTTAGATGACAATTTTAATATAGAATTATAATATAAGACTATCTTATATTACTTTCTTTCCTTAATAAAAATATTACTTCTTATAAGAGTATATAAGGTTAATTAATCTATAAGAATTACTATAGCACTTAGGCTATTAATACTACTATATTCTATAAGGAATTGGTTACTATAGACTTCTTCTTTATTATTATTATTATTACTATCGTCTTTATTTCCTATATAGGCTCTATAAAGTCGTTTTCTTACATTATTATTATTAGACTAGAAGCTATTAATACTCTTAGCTTCTACTAGGAAGCTGTTATACTTTATATATAAAGTATTAAGGTTATTTGACTTTTTTTTAAACTTTATAAATGCTATATTTCTCTTATCCTTTAAGTGCTTTATAGACTAGTAGCCTTCTTTGTAATATATATAGTACTTCTTTTATAGTAATAATGTCTATAGGCTTTGATTACTACTTTTAAAGTTAGAGCGACCTTAATAGCTACTATTGCCTCTTAAGGGACTATAGAAAGCGCTTCTACTAGTACTAAAGGTCTAATCTATATAGAATTGATTAGATTTAGTCTTATTTTTAGAGATAAATTAGCGCTATTATCTATTTTTTATTACTTGCTTTCTTAATCTTCTCTCTTTTAATTATACTATAATTACTAATTATAATTAAGTGCAAATACTATAATAGGTGTCTATAGAGGTGAAGATATATATCTTATATTCCTTAATATCATTGTAGGTAGTAATAACTTAGTCTTAAAAGGTGTTTTCGCTTTAATAGTTAAGAGCTAGATATGCTTAGATCTTTGCTAATTGATTAAAGAGTATCTATAGATACTTTAGTATGTCTTTATCATTACTAGCTAGTTCTTATATAATGCTTAAAAGCAACGTATTACGCTATTCTATTATATATTACTAGCGATTCTCTAGTATTTCAAATTCTTCTTATATATGCTTTATAAGAAAGTGAAAGTTTAACTGCTTTCTAGTAAGAGTACTATAGTAGAACTCTAATATATTATCTTTTAGTATAGTTAAGAAAGCTTAGTAATATAGATAAGAGGAGAAATTTACGTTAGTATAGTTTTTAAAGAAGATCTTAATCTTAGAGCTAAGTATGTCATATGCTTTACTATTATACTTCTACTTCTTATTATAGTATAACTTTAATAAGTCAATTATCTACTTTATGATAATCTTATCATTTAGTACTAGAGGTACTATGCTTTTATATTCTAAGTCTCTTTACTAGAAGGAAGGAAGAATTAGTAGTATGCCTTATTTAAGGTTATTACAATTACTACTATTTCTAGTACTACTAGTATTCTTATGATTACTATAATTGCTATTACTCTTTAATTTGCTACGATTTAGGAACTAGTAGCGTTTTAGGAAATAGAAAGTATATTAAGCTTAATCTTATCTAAATGCTATAGCTAAATCTTCTTTATACTAGACTATTCTAAATTGCAAGTTAATAAGATAAGATATCTTTACTTTATGCTTTATCTTACTAGTAAATAATACTTTAAGTCTTACTACCTCTTTAAGGTTCCTGCCTCTTAGATTATTAATCCCTTATTAAAGAGAAAGGTTATCTTTATATACCTTTCTAACTTAATTAATAATAATAGGCGTCACGTTAGATCTTTAAGGATTAGGCTTATTAAGCTTCTTTGTATTATTAGGCCTATTAGGTCTCTTATCCCCCTTAGGGATATCCTTCTATTAAGTGCGTAAATATCCTTAGACTTATTTTTAGATTACTATTAGAATACCTAATTTGTATAGAGGTTTCTTTATAGTTAGGGGTTTTAGTAATGTCTATTAGAAAGGTTAATATGATAAGGGAGATATAGAGGTAAAGTTTTCTTTATACTTTAGATTTATATAAGAGTAGAAGTATATACTATTTTATAGCTATATTGCTACATCTTCCTTAGTCTATTAATATCTCCTCTCTTCTATTAAAACGTCTACTAGAGTGTCTTACATATCTCCTTTCTCACTTATGAAGACCCTATTCTTCTATAGGTTGCTTTATAAAGTTAGGACATTATTCTTATTATAATTAATAAATGTTTTTGCCTTCTATCTCTTAAAATAGGTTTGAAAGAAGTCTTATAATACTTCATCTTTCTATTGTTTTATTAAGTAGAGGCATATATAGTAGACGAGGAAGCCATTTAGTATAGTATACTTAATATTATTAATATTAAAGATGTCTATTAGTTATTTCTATATCTTCTTATCTATCTTATAAGCGTATTTTGGTAGAATCGAGATTATGATAGGTTAGCTTTAGCGAGGTTTTCTCTAGAGTAGCTAAGTGTCTAGACCTAGCATTAAAGCTTATAAATAAATAAGAGGCATACTCCTAAAGCTTAAGGCTCTACCTTTTCCGCTATTATTAGCATTATTATTATTACTTAATTTAACTATTATTTCTTTAGGTATTTTGGACCTAGAGGAGGTAAATTTAGGGTAGAAAATTTAAAGGTTTTTAAGGGAGAAGAGGAAGCTTATATAGCTTTAGAAGTACGTTACTTCCTAATAAATCGTTCCTTTATTATAGTTAGTTAGTCTAGGAATAGCTACTTTATTATTTTAATTAGTTAGTCTAAGAGCTTATAAAGTAAGTTATTCTATATAGTAGATATAGCTCTATTAACTAGTTAGTTAGTATATAGGAGCTCTTAAACCTTTAAATAATAATATCTATAGACTTCTCTATACTTAGTTAGTTAAGGCTAGAAGAGTATATAGATATTATTATTATAATTCTTTAGTATAAGAAATAGGCACGTTATTTTAGTTAGTTAGCCTAATGCTATTTTCTATCTCTTCTAGTTAAAACCTTACTACTTTATAGCTATCTCTTATGAGATGAACTACTAATTAGTATTAGTATCTTAGGTATTAGATAATTGATCACTTATTACTATATAGTAAGACTAATTTAGTATTCTAGTTGATATTACTTAGTATTCTAAGTAGAGGTTGTAGGAGTGAAGAGGTTTTGCACTCTTCGCTGACTAAGCTACGCGATGTCATGTGACTAGATCACATGACCTACAATACCTCCAATACCCTATATCCCGACAATATGCTTAAAATGCATTTAAAACGTACTAAGTATATATATAGTATATTTTCTAGGATATCTATATATATCATATATTGCATATATATATTAATCTTATACATCTAGTCTATACTAGTTTAACTTTAGCATAGAAATTAGCTATACTAGTTTAACTTAAGCGAGGGTAGCGAAATCCTATACTAGCTTAACTTTTAGCGACACTAGTTCAACTAGGAGCTCACCCTGAAGCACTCTCCCTCCTGCCCCTCCTCTTTTTATTCCCCGGTATTGTAATGCTTAGATGCATTCATCATAGGAAGTATGTAGTCGCTGCCTAGAACTGGTGCAGCAGGATCTGAAGTGGTAAGATCACCAGATATAAAGGATGTCCCACCAATTTCGTCAAGTCCTGGATTTCCGATCTCATCATCCCAGTCTCCCTCTCCCCAATCTTCCTCTACATCTGCTGCACCTGCCATACCCGTAATACGCTGAAGGAACCACTGCATTTCGAGAAGTGCGAAGCTTGGTAGTGGTCTCGCCTCTAGATCGTCTGTTGTAAGCTCGAAAATATCTCCAGATTTGACCTTTCGTATTGGATTTTTGCGCGAATCGAAAAGGGTAGATGGGCCTCCAAATTCAAATGCACCGATATTACAGTCGAGATCCTTAGTAGATTGTGGTGTAGCAAGGAGGTTCATTGTCGCTTTGATATCCTCAAGCCTTGCTTGCCAAAACAATTGGATTGTCAATGTGGTATTATCGTCAGACACAGATATTGGCTTTAGTGCGAATGCGCCTCTATTCCACATGTTGTGTGCATCTTTAGAGAGAGTGATTAGATTTCTGGCTGTTTCGATACCTAGATCATTTGTGCCATTCGGGAAAATTTCTGCTTCCCAAGCTGCGACTTTTTCTTCCGGCCAGAAATTGCGTAACATATCCCAGAAGCTGTGTCTCGTGCCAAAGGCATCTGATTCCTCTTTTATAAGGCAAAATGGGTAGATATGAGCGACATCAATAGATGGCTGACCAGTAAGCACACAGCGATAGCTGTCTCGTTGAGCAGCCTATGACACATTATCAATAAGGTTAGAAGGTAAGGAGTAGAGAATATTAAGCTTACGCTGTCTCGTGCTAACCTAGATCGCGATATGCTAAATTTAAGCTTCTTTGTAGGCGGGGAATCGGTGCCTTGTAGTGAGCCCGTACGAGAAGACGCAGCAGATCCTGACGGCGGTATTTTCTCAGACATTGGTGACATTTGCGGTGTTGTTGTACGTGACGATATGCGGGCAGATTGATTCCCTATGAAACATTAGCTATAGTACAGGGAAGGGAACATGAGAGTAGATACTTACAGCATGCCACCATTGAACGGGTTTGTCCAGCAATAACACGAATGGTTCCCGGGTTTATCTGAGCGATCTGGACTAAGACTAGGAGCATTTCCGTATCACATAAGTGACATGCTGCCCAGAAATGCGGCGGTCCATCTCCAAACGCATCCTGCAAGCGCTGTAAAAGCCCGAGTCGTTCATCGCTTGAGAGATTATAATCTTCGTCTGCTTGTTGTGGTGATGCCATAGCTTTGGATAATGTACGCGTCTGTGAGATGTAAAAGGGAATGGGAATATAGAAAGAGGAGAATTCGATGAAGGGTTTGGCAAGATTAGTGCGCTATACTTTCTAGGGCTGATTAGCGCCCGTACAGTAGCTCCACCTCCACTCCTCCAGATTATGATCCGATTAGTCATCATCCACCTTCCTCTTTCAGAATAAGCTTATTTTCACTCAGGGGTTTGTGTCTCACTTCCACAAAACATGCTCCAAAACCTGAAACTTGATGGACTTTGATATGACTACTCACTTGACTTTATTGCAACTTTCTGTTTTCTATAGAAGATCCAAGTTTGGGTGGATCTTTTGACTGTCTGGTCGAGACAAGTCTTCTCCAATAACACTCGAATATATGCCTAGTGGCATAATCAGTAGGAAGTAGTTGGGCTTGTAGTAGGCTTTGATGCTAATGGGAACGAATCTAACTTGGACAAATGCAATTCAAGGGGGTCGAGCACGTGACTGGACTTTCCGAAGACAATATTGAAGGATGCTTTGAGTTGCTACAACCAATTGAAGGATAGTAGGTGGGTAAGTACTGATTATGATATTGCTAGAGGGTTAACATGGTAAATAGATAGATTCCAAACAGCTGAGTACAGCAAAGAAACCCGATGTCTACGTCTCTCGAATGACTTCTCTTTGACGATGCCCGCAACAGCATATGCTCCGCATAAGCTACATATCGAAGTGCAACAAAAGTCCCAAAAGGGAGATTTCGCCAAGAAATGGGGAATCATGGACAATCAGCTGATCTTTACTGCCAAAGTGATCAACGAAGAGTAGCAGCATAATACCATTTTGTCGACAAACACGAAGACAAATGATTACAAAATATACTTAAGAAAGTCCATCATACACCCTCACCACCTCATGCAACGATATTGAACGCTTGAGTGGCATCGCCCGTACAAGCCTGCTCATCCAACTTCGCACCATTTGCAAACAGACAAGTGGCACCAGCACCATTCTTCGGCGCTAATACAATGCTATTACCACCACCAAACGGAAAAAGCTGGCTGTCCGTAACAGCACCTCCTCCATCAGCTCGTCCTCCACACGAAAACATAAGCACTTGATCTCCAGCTGCTCTCCTGTCATCAAAGTTCAAACATCCTTCAGTGAGACTACTGACAACAAGCGTGGAGTTTGCCTCATTGTTATGAGCACCTGCTGTGATGATGTCGAATTTCTCGCCTGCGGCTCCCGTGCAATCTTGAACAGCAATCGGAATCAGATTTTGACGGAAATCACCAGCGGTGGAGTCGATGAAGAGGCATTGACCAGAAGATGTTTTTATGGAGGCCGAGGAAAAGGCCAACGTCGCAGTGGTGTCTTTAGGATTTGCTTCTGCAGCAGCTGACGGCTGAAGAGAGCCACCGGCGCGGGAAACAGGGACTGCTGAAGTTGGATTTGAAGATGCAATTTGGGCTGCGGAGCCTATGGCTGGAGTTGAAACGGAAGGAACAGAGGCTGTGACGGGGACTTTGGTATCCGTAGCAGGAATTATTGATGCACTGCTTGCTAATGCGGAAGTTGGCGTAGGAGTTGCTCCAGCTAATGGAGTGGTAGGACTGGCCGCAGCTACAGAAGTAGTTGCACCTGCACCAGAAGAATTTGCTCCACCAAAAGAGAATGACTGCGTGTCATCCCCAGCAGCACAAGGAGCTTGGTCCAGCACGTTTGCAGAAGTGACAGCCAGACATACATTGGCTCCACTCTGGGGCTGAAGGGCCAAAGGACCAGCGCCACCAGTGAAATTGAACAGTTGAGAGGGTACAACCGTGCCACCTAGCAGAGTCAGAGATGTAAAGCCAAGTTAGGGAATTGCATACCTCCATCAGCCCTTCCGCCACAAGAAAACATAATGACTTGGTTCCCAGGAGCTCGACGATCATCAAAGTTCATACAAGCTTGAGTCTGAAAAGTCAGCACGGACAACGAGACACGAGAAGTAATCATACCAAAGTGTTAACAAGTAGCATTGTTCCAGCCACGTTGTCATGAGCTCCAGCTGTAATAACATCCCATGATTGACCGGCGCTTCCATCACAAGCTGCAACTTGAATGGGATTCAAGTTGGCACGAAAGTCTCCGGATAATTCATCAATAAAGAGGCACCGTCCGTCGCCAGTCTATACCATGATCAGCGTCGAACTTGTACGGGTGCATGGAATTACCTTGATTGAAGTTCCTGAGAAAGCACGCGTAGCTGTGCTATCTCTCGGTTGAGCTTCATCGAATGCAAGTGTGTTAAGTGCAGCGACTGTGCGTTTTTCGAAAGGAGATGCAGATGTAATGGCGATGGCGCCGAACAGGAGGGGTAATAAGGAGTGCATTTGAAAAATAAGTTTAATCTGAAAAATGTTTGATTGGCAAATGAACGTAATGCTGACCAGCAGGAACCAAATAGAACGAGTGAAAGAGAAAAGAATAAAGATGATCTTGAAAATTCCTACAAATGTATATCTCGACCTTTATATAACCCTTTCACCTACAGAGGTAAATTAATTAACGGCAAAGGGGGATCACAAGGTGTTTTCGAAAAGTTTCACGGCTTTTCCCCAGACTTGCCATTGATCTCCAATGAATAGATCCACAGGTTCTAAAAGATGCTGAGAAGGCTGATGTTGAAACCTGGACCGTGAGAGAGGCCGTCTGATGTTCGGATTACCGCCCAGGATGAGGGATGAGCGGCTAGCCGTGCATCTGACACCCGTGCCTTTCTCACTCCCTATTGGGTGCCCCTGAGATTCGCGATGAGAACCCCTGTATTTCGTAAGTGGGCGAGCTGAGTGGTGCGGAGACTGGATTATCGGGAAGACGTTTAAAACATGTCTGAACACCGCATCTATAAAACATCTCAAAGGAAGGAGACGGGAGGAATTCACGCGCGTGGAATGTTAAGCACACATGTGATACTATACACATTTCCAGAAAGGATCTAGAAAACCTTGGATACCAGGAAATTCCAAAAACGTTGAAATTTGATTCAAAGCCTGCAAGACATATAAGACCGTAATGCCGTCCTGCAAAACAACCTTATTTCGACGTAAGGGATCAATAGGAAGCAAACTTACTTCCGAAAATCTCCAGATGCATCGCAGGAGGTATCTATGTAATTATGACCTGACATATGAGAATGTCGTTCTTGTAGCAGGGCCGACGGATTGAGAAGCCTAAACAGAATTTGACGAACGACACCCAACATATAATTTCAAGACTCCGCTTCAAGTGACTGGTATTCAGCTATTTCTCTGAAATATACACACCAGGTATTCAGCTTAATCCTATCCAAACCTAATCGCATGGCACCTATACCAAATGCACATATAATACACCCAAGCTTTGAAGCTGCCAGTCTTTTGTTATGATACACCCGTTGATGAAATATCAAACGACGCTTTTGTTCCCAGAGACCCGTCCTATCAACTCGCCAAAACGCCAGCCTCAAATCGAGGTCATATCAATTGCGCCGTAAAGAATTAGTCCTCCCCATCCCAAACCACTTCTTCCCTCCCCCGAATGACTTCCCCATATCCCCATCAACAACCTCATCCGTGGCGCCATTATATTCAGAAAGCCTGTGCCCACCCACAGAGCTCGGCCTAGGAATCTGTGCCACAGTACGATTTCTCTTGATCGGCGGCGGCGTGGCCCTTGCCTCCTCCTCAGGAACATAACTCTGACTCCTCATAATCGGTGGTTTCTCCGATTTGATAAAGAAGCGTGTTGCAAATCGTGATCTCCTGTTGCCAGTGTCTTTCTCCGGCGAAGGAAGCGGCGAACTCGTAGTAGCTGTGGCCGTTGGAGAGTTATTTGGCGGTTCGGTTTTGCGGAGTTTGGTAGTGGCAGCCAGCGAAGAGCGACGGTCGGGTGGATGTACCTCTGGACGTTCATTGCCCTTGAATTGACTTTGGTAAGCAATTACCGTATCATCACTCTGCGGGTGGTTGACCATGCTGGAGCGACGACTCTGTTCGTAGCGATGAGCCGGGTGTGCTGGGAGGCGCGATGAGTTGTTGAACTTCACATCACGACCCCAGGAGTCACCTCCACCTCTGAATGAAAATAGATCCGGTGGTGTCCTAGCTCGTGTCGGGTATTGATACGATGATGTGCCGTTGTACGTGCTATTGGTGCTGGAAATACTGCCCGTCTCTGTAAATTCCTCCTGATTCTCAGTGTCCCACCCGTGCCCCTCGCGTCTACTCATGATCGTCTCTCCTGCACTGCGTGGGCGAAGTGACATATCGGATTGATATTGGCGCGGTGTGGGGAAAGTAGAAGTGCTGTTGAGGAATGTCCCACTCGCTTTTCGATGCTGTAGTATCGCATCATTCGAGTTCTTGAAGTTGCGCAGTGTATCGGTGCTGATGGTGTCTGGAGTTGGGGGAAGGGTATGCTGACGGTCGAAGCTGTGCGTGCCGGTCGATAGAAGGCGAGGCGTCTCCCTGGCTTTTCGCTTTTCCTTGCTTGGTGCTTGTGATACAAGACTACCGTTCGCCTTCTCGAGTGTATGCTTCAACTTCTCCAGTCGCTGCAGTGGCGATTCCAGTACATCGTTGATGGAGAGATACCCTTTTTTCTGTAACACGGAATTCCGTGCTGATGGATTTACGGGAGTTATATCACGGACAGGCCGTTCATCAATCCAGTTTTCCACCGATGTAGATGATCTTTGACGTCTTCGTGGGAGTTCTGTCTCATCTTCTGGGGCATCCAGCTGGAACTTTTTCTCCCCGTAAACACTGATGAACGAACTCTCACTCAAAACACTGAGTCGAGGACTATCCATCTGCTCTGGGGAACCATCGCGAGAACCCTCGGTCATCTTTGCCAGTGTGGACTCGCTATACGGAAGGTACAGGCTCCTCAGAGCTTCAACACCCTGACTCGGCTCGGACAAGAACGAAGGCATGCGAGGAACGGATTTCTGCGGTCGTAGCTGGGTGTGGTCGAATTGTGAAGAGGAGCTTGGCAGTCCACCGTGGTGACTAGGACGGAAGTATGTAGACTCGTAATCTGCCTCGAAAGATCTAACACTTTCCCTCTCCTTCATCAGCCTCTCCACCTTTTCTTCCAGTTTGACAATGATATTGACAGCCTCCTCGACAGCCTGGTCCCTCTTCTCCAATTCTGACAGCAGCTCCTCATTCACTTCTTGTAGTTCGGCCTGCTCGTTGATTTGTTTCTCGGCTTCTTGCAGCTTGTGCTCGAGGGTGTCTTGTCGCTGCCGGCGGTGGAAAAGCTCGAGCTTGAGATCGAAGTTCTGTTTGTGCAGAGTAGAAACTTGCTGGAAACAAACAATTAGCTCGATGGCCGGTATTCGCAGGGAGGAAAACGTACCTCCTCTATCTGCTTGACTCCCATTCCCAACCCACTCGCACTCGATCTGCGCTCCTCTCCTCTCCCACCACTCGCTTTTCCCGGCGAGCTGTGCACTCCCTTCTCGCCATTAGAGGTATCAACACTCTGTCTACGACTCTGCCTCGCGCTTTCGACCTTGCGCTCCCTCAAACGTTCGTGTAGCAAGCTTGCGCCGCCGGAAGAAGGTGCCCTAGTCCCATTGATGTTACCGGCACGCGCTGGTAGATGGGCCGAAGAGCTGTTGCTGGACGTCGGTGTCATTCTTGTGTTTGCGGAATTGCTGGATTCGGGGCGCGATCTTTGACTCCTGTCCTCCATGTCCTCTTCTTTTTCCTCTTCTCACGATTGAAATATCATTGGCGTTGGTCGTGTTGGGTTGTCGAACCGTCGGGGGTTGGGTTGGGCGCAACTGCAACTTGGGGTGTACCTTGTATTATAGATGGTGGACGGCGACCATACAGTAAATCTTGCACAGTGCTCTGTACACGACGGCGGTGAAGCTGGCTTGGTGGTGGGTACACATCAATTGAATGCGAAGCGGTGACCCTGAGGAGATGGCGGGGAAACTACGATATGTCTGATGCGATGAAATGGTTTCGGTCCTTTGTCTCTGTCTGTGTTTGCTTTTCACATTGTGTGGTAGGTAGGTGGTTGGTAGTTCGGAGGCGGGTGTGGTGAGACTCTGTGAAGCCAGCAGAGAAAGAGGGAGTGGAAGTGGAAGTGGAAGTGGAAGTTGAAGGAGGTGGAAGAGAAGGAAGGAAAGGGAAGGGAGGTGAGAGGTGAGAGGTGAGAGGAGTGAAGGCAAGGGAAGTCGCAGTTGGATACGGTACGGGGCGACACACACACACACAGCTTTAGGAAGGGATGCAAAGTAGATCAGGCAGTTGAGTTGCACCACAGCTTAATGTGGTGAGATGCCAAGCTGTGGTGAGTGAGTGTGTGACGGAAATAAATGAATTCAAGCAGAGAAAAAGAAAGGAAAGTAGAATGGAATGGAACTGGATAGGAGCAAGGCAACAGAAGCATCCATGTATATATAACCTTATTTCCCCCTTCTCTTCTTCTTCTATCCATCCGATTAGGCGCCAAGCAGCTGTCATAAAGGCAATAATACAAGCATTATTGTTACTACGGTATCTGGTCTCACATACGAGTCTGACAAATCAGAAGGCTATTCACACATTCCTATTACCATATCACACCAATCGCATCTTCCTACCAACATCTGGAAAGCAGCATCCAGTAGAGTATCACTGTATCACAACTCTTCACAACAAGTGATGGCCTTTCCAATTGGCCGCACGGTCGCCGCACGGATCGCCTGTACCTTACTGTACTGTAGGGGTCCGCGATGCCCCGGAGACCGTAGACCTCTAAGCAGTTACCCACTCGCTCTACCGAGCCGGGGTCCTGGTCCTGGCCGCCCACGGGAAAGGGGAAAGGGGAAAGGGGGCGGATGAGGTCACGGTGGGGTGGGCACGTGAAGAGAGGGGCAGAAAGAGAGGAGAGGGGTATGGGTTTTGTGTATGTTGACTTATGAATCTTTCTAACTGTTTTATTGCAGTGAGGATAGACGGAGAGAGTCACAGAGTCGCGAAAGTGCAGAATCGAGGTCACGTCCATTAAAGTCAGAATCTACAGCTATTGATTCTATTGAATGCCGGGTCCTAATCCATAATACGCCAATATACACAAGTGTCAACAGCTGCACTTCCCCCACTTCTCATACCCCTCTCCTATCATATTTCAACCCTCCAAACTATCATTCTTCTTCTCAGCCTCCCTCGTAACTTTTTTGACAACCAACGGCTTCCCATCCTCATCATAGTCCACCTCTATACCCGGTCCTGCAATCAACGGAACACCATCCTCATCAACTGGCACCCTCTTTACCCCACCCGTAGCCTCCCATCTAGCCTCCATCAGCCTGGCAGCAGTCCGTGTAATGCCATTATCCACGCTGCCATCCTCGTTGGCGCTTACTGGAGAGTGGCTGGGGTACAATGAATTCGCTTTGTTGCGGTGATTTTTCAGCTGTTCTCGGTATCGGCGGTGATCAGCGAGGGCATGGGAGGATATAGTTGGACCCCTGCGTTTGTTTCGAGAAGGCTCAGTCTTGGTCCTGCCATCTTCTCCCATGAATGTATTTTGAGAGCCTTTGTTGTTGGACAATCTGGGTCCCGGAATGCTAGTAGATGTGCCAGTTGCTACTGGTCTTGAACCAATGGGTGGTCGAGGGATTCGAGGTATTGGAGCCGGGCCACGCTCGGACAAGCGTCTCGACCTTCGTGGAGGTAGTTCAGGAGGAATGCTGGTACCCGCCATCTCATCAGGCATTGCTTCATCGTCATTTCCCTCAATGCTCTGCTGTATAGTTTGGGTGAAATTGAATTCTGCCATGATTTTTGAAACTTCTTCCCGCGCTGGTATTTCGAACAGCCTAAGTTGAGGTGGCATGGCTGCTCAGGCGCGAGAAGAGCATAATCTGTGGTTGTGCAGATTGAGAGATTATGAGAGGTAAGCGCAATTGCACTAAAGGCAGAACGAGGGAAAGAGCGTTCAAGTTCTTTTATCCCCAAATAAATCATTCCAAAACTCCTTGAACCCATACAATGGCTTCTGGTTATCATAAATCTTCACCGTATCCCTTCCAAATCTTTCCATGACGCTCCCAGATCTATGTCCGATCTTTTCAACCAGATCCCTTGGTGGCCTTGCTGCACGCTCTTTGATATTTTGTGCCAAGCCAGGGGCAACATCTGCGTAGCATGCTTTGAGCTCGCGTTCCAACGAGAAGTAGGGCTTCTTGGCGAGATCTGGTGCCATGAGATTGTAGGATCGAGTGAGACTGTTGAGATTGGTTACAGCGAGCTGAAGGTAGGAAGCTTCGGCTGCTTCCCATAATGGGATGCGGAATGGCGCTGGGAGAGGAGTCGGCGGAGTGGAACGCACTGGAAGCTCTGGAGCCTCTGCATCATTGATTCCTTGTGGTGGCTGGCTACTTGATGCTTGAGATGCTCCCAATAGAGGCTCTGGGGACGCCGGGTTTGAGACGGTGACTCCTACATCTTTGTTTTCCATAGAAACTTCGATCGAGGCAGCCTGGCTAGGTGTTGCCGGTTGTTGAGTGATCTTCACCATGATTGGGTCATCTGTTACATTTGTCGGTACAGATATTTGCTCGACAGCCCTCTTCTTGGGATTGTGTACGCGCTCTGCTTCTGCGTATAGCTCTGCAGTTCGCATTTGATCCTGCAAGCTTCCTCCCCGACTTGCAATTGTTCTTGCAGCATGCCTTGTCCAATCATTTCGTAGCCGGCCCCTGAAAATAGTTGCTGCCTTGACCAATTCCTGCTGCTTCTCAATCCATGGAGGAACGATATCCTGTCGCTGTATCATTTTATTCATGATGTATTCGGTAGTGTCCACGAACGGGTTGTCTGCTCTTGGATCTCTTTCTACCGCTTTTCCTCGTGGTATATTCTGACAGCATTAGTATTGAACATCTAACAAGACATCTACACTTACCTTGAATTGGCCTCTGGCAATGGCCTCCTCAATCCTCTGGTTTGCAAGTGCAGCCAAACCTCGAATGGAGTCAGGCATTGCGTTGGCACCAGGTGTAAATCTCTCCTTGAAACCCTTCTTCATATCAGCCCTCTCCTTGTCCGACATCTGAGTATCCTTCGAGATTGCATAGAGAGACGTCTTGTCTCTGGCATTCGCGAGCCGTTCTCCTGGCTTTTGCTTCGGCACCCGCTTCAATCGTAAATCGACAATTGGACTTGGAATCTTCGAAGGGCCTCGGAGGCCAGGCTTCAACGGCTTGCGTGCATCGTCAAGCATTCGAAGCATCGTATCCTCGGCACCTTCTTCGCCTGTCCACGCCTGCGCAGAAGCGATTTCCTGCGAGCCTTTGCCAACGTTTGAAGATAGCCCAACGTGTGCAAATGCCGATGCATTCTCTGAACGGAACTTGTGTGCTTCGACTTTCTCTAGGAGCTTCTGCTTCAGATCTTCCGAGAATCCGGCGTCCTCCACTGCTCTCCTGCCAGCGCGGCCCCCTTCGAGAAGGGCATCCTCTGTTGCCTGTGCGAGACGTCTCGACATGGCTCCTGGTTCTCGTTCTCCATTTTTCGCTGATTTCTCGAGAATTTGGGCCTCAATCTGTGAAGGGTCTTCGCTCACCTTCTCTTTACTGGGCAAGTTACGAAGTGGCGAGATGTAGAAGGACCGGGGCTTGGTTCTAGTCGGGACGACATTATGTTGTGATGAAGCTCGAAAGCATCGAGCGGATGTGTATAGCAAAGAATACCTTGTTGCAGGCATATAGAAAGGGATAACAAGTGTTCACGATGGATTGTAAGGGATGACGATGAGTTCATGAGGAAGATTTGAAGACGATAAGTCATATCCTTGTATGACTTTTGACTGATAACGATAACGAATTTACGGACTTGCGGACTTACGGATTTACGGTTTTAACCCTGAGCCCTATTCCTTTTGTGTGATGAGAACATCGTCCTTTCATCTCATGATAGATATTTCTCTTAATCCTTGAAATCATAGATATATCAAGCGACTCCGACTCCGCTTCCGGCTCGAACTCCAACTCCAACTCCGACACCTTCAAACCGAGTTGGACACTGTTAAACACCTATAAAAAGCCTTTATACTCTATCAACAGACAATTCCTTCAACTCATCAACTCCCAAAACTTGCTCTATCGGCCACCTCGTCCATCGCTCCCACCCATCCCCCATAACATCGACAACCGTCCTCAGTAGATTCTCCGCCTTTCCCGTAAGCCAAAAGATATGGCCCATCTTATGCAACGCCACACAATAATACGACACAATCAACAGCGCTTCTGGGACCTTGTTCTCTAGCATGACCAGAAATCGAGCTGGAATCCACGAGAACCACGCCATGACAATATGCAAGTTCCCGACTTGTGGGACGAAAGACATCATACTGAAAACCCGCCTCAGAAGTCCAAGAGTTTTGAAGAGAACTTCTTTTTCAGATACCGTCGTCGATCCAGAGACGCAAGCTTCGGCCAAATCGTCAAGATGCGGCTGTACCGAATCCTCGACGGGGTCTTCGCGATGTGGGTCAAGGCCAATCCAGTTATCAAACAATACATGCATCGGGCCGTGTTCAAGAACGGACCAGAAGTCTGTTATTAGTTGCATGGCGCCCCGGTGCAGTTTCACCCATTGGATATTAATTGTTTCCGAGTCTATCGTTTGGCTAGGCGCGAAGAATATTGTCGACGGCTTAGTGATGTCCTGAGTAGCCCATGCTAGCAGAAAGAGATGTGTTGAAAAGGCAAAACACGCGTGGCAATTATTCTCGTCCATGTTACCGATTTGAGGCTGGAACAATGCAATTCCAATGGCTGCGTGATTATCAGACGCGTGTTGATAGAGAGACGCCTTTTCCGGATTGACGTGTGCGAGGTAGAGAGCGCCGAGAGAGAGAATCTGGTGCATGAGAAATGGATGTTGGAAAGCAATTTGGATGGCTGTAGTCGTAAAGACATGGACATCAGGTTCTCGATAGTCCAAAAAGGCTGCAGCACCATCGGTCATCCAAGAATGCAATAACTCGAGGTCAAGCATTGTGAAATTTTCTTGAGGATGAGATTGCTGAAGGGCGGGGGATGGACTTGGTGTTGCACTTGAAAAAGTCGGTGCTGAGCTTGGTGTATCTGGAATCGAAATCGAAGTCGCAGGAGTTGGGTTTGATAGCATGGACTGGACAGTTGGCGCGCCCCTCTTGAGAGGGTGAGTCTGAAGAAAGGAGCATTCTGTTTTGTAACCTTTGCATCTTGAACATGATGGTTTTTGCTCATCACACTTGAGAATTGTTAGTATTAGAGGTATTTCATGACTGCAGGATAAACAGCGATAAAAAAGGAATGAAAATTTTGATTGGCAGAATGAGAATCTATCTGGACTCGACTTCCATTGGGAGAACGAGGACTCCTTTACTTGCTCAGCTGAGCAATCTCGAGCTTTCGAGCCGTCTATGGCGTTCGGCCGTTCGGCCATTCGCTTGTCAAATATCTTCATTATTCGCTACCAGAGACAGAATAAAGCAGACCGAATACATCTAAAGACCGCCAAGTCCGCAGACAGGATGAAGCAGAACGAATACAGCCACGAATATAGTACGCGAAGGTGTATGCAACAATGATTTGTCATTTCATCACTGATTGGAAGCACTGCATACCTTGACCTTTCTGACTTTACATTGAGCGCATCCCGTCCGGCTTTTATGGTGAGGTCTTCGAGCCTTTATTGTTTGAGGCTCTTTTGTCATTCTACCGGCAGCTCTCCGAATGCTCCAGTAAGGGAAGGAAGATCTCAAGGCTGAGGACTGTAACCGATGCACGGAGTTAGGTACGAAAGTATAGAATAGAGCAAGATCGAATCGGATGTTGTTCAATACGGCAGCCTCGTGTGATAAAGGACGCGCAAGGTGGCGGCGCAGCTGCATCCTTACAAATATACCTGCGGACAGCGCTGTCTCTGATTGGCTTAGACGCGAGGTCCCTAAGCTTACTGTACCTCTGTAAGCGAGCCAAGGCGCGCCGCGCCCTTATTGTCGCGTCGCCCCTTTTCCACCGTCGCAGCTTCTTTCTTTCTCTCATATTTGCCAAAACAGCATATCAAATACATTTGATACTGCGTTAGTATCACGCGGGTACAGCCTCGAGCAGTGCTCTATGCCTGTGCCGCTTCCAAATCTCTACCGTGCCTGCGTATTCATCGTGGCCCTCTGATTTAAGTATATATATAATATGGTAGTCCAAAATCTAGTTTCTATTCATTCTCTCTGGTCACCAAGTTTTCTAGTTCTTTTCGATTGTATATCCCCCAGCGCTGCCATTATGACGCAATCCTCTACTGACCCCAATGCTTTCATTTTCTATAGGTAAGATATGCGGAGAAGAACCTCGCCTATATATCATTACCACCGAGATCGCAGACTGACCCCTTTAGGTATAATCCTTCTCTTGTAGCTGCAGCTATATTCATTGCCACTTTTGCTATTAGCACACTCTTGCATATTTTCCAAGCTGCGAAGGCTCGAACATATTACTTCATTCCACTGATAATCGGAGGATTACGTTAGTCACTTCCCTTGTACATTTGAATGTTGCTGACTTTGGCAGTTGAATGCATTGGATACGTGGCACGAGCACTTGCTCACAGCCATCGACACAGCTTGGCCATATACATCCTGCAATCATTGACGCTCCTCATCGCACCAGCCCTCTTCGCGGCATCTATATACATGGTTCTAGGTCGTCTTGTCCTTGCGACCCGAGGCGAAGCTTTAGCTCCCATTCGAGCTAGCAGGTTGACCAAGATATTTGTCTGCGGTGACGTGGTTGCATTTATTGTGCAAGCAGGAGGTACGTGTTTCCCTGTCGCCCCGCCTGACTTGACAAGCTGACGATATAAACAGGAGGAGGATTGTTGGCTCAACAAAAGACCCAGGATAGTGGAAAAGACATTGTCCTCGCCGGTCTCTTCATTCAGATTATCTTCTTCGGCATCTTTGTCATAACCAGCGGCATCTTTCATAAACGAATTGCTCGATTGCCTACGCAAGAGTCTCTGGTTGTGCCTTGGCAGAAATACATGTTTGCTCTGTACTCTGCAAGCCTGTTGATCTTGATCAGATCCGTATTTCGTGTGGTAGAGTTTGTGGGAGGAAACAATGGGCCAATATCACACAGTGAGGCTTACTTGTACATTTTTGACGCGCTATTTATGCTTGGGGTCATGATTGGATTTAATGTTGTTCATCCTGGGGCTATTATTGGGAGAAAGGCTCAGAAAGATAGCATGGAATTGAGTGGTAGGGAAAGTGCAACCGATGGGTTGAACGACTAATTGAGGTAGACATGGTAGGCGCGTAATGATTTGGGTAAATGTTGGTAATAAGGTTTGAGAATTGGCGCAGGTTTTGATGGCCGTCGTGGGATTTGTTGCGTAGTTCATTGGTAGTTAGGAGCGTTTGTCAAGGTCTGCTTGCCAATGCTGAACATTATAGATAGAATCGTTATAGATGAATCGAGCTTTACAGTTACATAGCTAGGTCTTCAAATCATTGCTTCATATTTGACGAAACCACCAATCTCAGCCTTTATATAGCCTCAAATCTGACCATTGGCAAACAAAGTCCGTCCTCCATCAATCGCAATACTTCTACCGTCAACATACGCACCAGCTTTACTCACCAGGAACAACACCACTCCAGCCAGATCATCCATCGATCCAGCTCGTTTAGCAGGGACCTTTTGAACGAGATCACCAAAAATATCTGCACCGGCACCTGTTCCCATCGGATTCATATTGCTTGGGACGACTTGAAACTGTCAGAAACGCCAGCAAGATAGCAGATAACTTACATCCAGGATTGATACCACACACTCTCACATACCACCTGGCAAACTTGCTCGCCAACAATGCAACAAGATGATCAGTAGCAGCCTTTGTCGTAGCGTAGCTCATCATATCAACATTTGTAGCATTGTGCAGACTGGCAATTGAACTTGTCACAACAACGACTCCTCTTCCATGGTCTTTTCCTTTTGTACCATCTGCCATTATTGCGTCTCCTGCGGCTGCGAGCAGATCAATAAGTGCAACGGAGAGGAAGTAGTGAGCCATTGTATTGATTTGAAAAGATTGGGTCCAATCTGAATAGGAAGATGACCAGAGGGAAGCTTGCAGTTCGGCGAGGGGAGCTGTGAGGACGTCACATGATTGTGGGGGATCGCGACGGATGCCAGCGTTTGATATGAGGATATCCAGGTGAGACTCTTGAGTACGGAGGAAGACAGAGATAGCTTCGATGCCATGTTTCAATGTCAAGTCACATGGGAATCTGCACCTCATTTAGTGGATGCATGCACATAAAGTAAAGTTCGTACCCCACTGCCGTGCCACCAGAAGCCTTCCCATGATCGTTTAATGTTGCTTCAACTTCTTTGATTGGGTCGGATTCCAAACCGCAAACGTAGACTTTCGCCCCATTTGTTACCAGTCCCTGGATTGTTTTGTAAGCTGAAGTATTTCAAGGATAGAGAATATATACTTTTGCAATCATAAGTCCAATTCCACTTGTTCCTCCAGTCACGAGGGCCACTCGCCCCTTGACTGAGAAGAGATTGTTGACTTCGGTTGAAGCCATCCTGCTGGAGGGCCGAACTTGGGCTGGGTCTTGGCTTACGCCTTTGAATACTGTTTTTGGGAGTAAGGAGGAAAGCTGTAGCGGCCAATGCAGTTACTACTCACCAAATAAATACCGGAGTTGAAAAAAGAAGATTTATATTAACTGAAGACAGTGGGGTTGTCTAAAGGTGGGGGCGGAAGGTGGGGGCGGATGCATTATCTCAAAGTCAAAGAGATCTAAAGTAAAAGTTTGGGTAAAAGCCAGTCTTACGCCCCGTTTGAATAATTCAATTGTTTGCAAATTACCTATAATTAGATTCAGATAAAGAAGGGCTGGTGGGGTAAGAAAAGAGGCATCGCGAAAAGCAGCGACCTTTTCATGCCAGATTATCGCGCAGTCGTTGCAATAATAATTACAAGAGATTAGGAAGTGGATTTGTTCACAAACCTTTTCAAATAGCCCTAGGTGGGGTATGGGAGATTTCATCGATGAATGTAAATACTATTGATAGTATCCCTGATACTATAGATACACGGGTACTCCCTACTAACATAATGTAACATTATCTTGCTCTTATAATTTCGCTTTCACAGTACCATACTTTTCCTCTGCGGCCTTGCCAATATTCCGCTTCATTTCTAAAAACACCGCTTCGGCTTCAGAATACACAGTCCCATCCTCACCCATGAATACAGCTTTAAGAAATATCTTTCTCCCCTCTTTCTTCACGACTCCACCCACACATCTGACCACCGTAGGAGTGAAAAGCGGCTTCTTGAACTTCAAGGCCATATCTATAGTGTAGGCTCCGTTGTCTGTTCCCAGAAGTTAATTACTTGAAGGACTGCGGAACGCAAATCTTGCTCTACTTACCTCCTGACTGTTGCCATGCCGCAGTGCCCATAACCTCATCGAATACCGTCGCCATGAACCCTCCATGGCATGTATTTGCGAAGCTATTGATGCCGTTGCCCAGATCGAGCAAGGTGCTGATTTCTACAAAAGGATTATTTTTCTCTTCACCCGGTCTCAGACCCTCGATTCTCTTAGGCAAGCGGAAGTAGGTAACGCAAGCCCGAACAGTTGATTCGGAATTGAGTGCCTCTTTTACGAGTGTATATTCGCCGTCAAGCTTTGGTCTGCGATCTGGAATAGCGACATGGATGATAGATTTATCGGCGAGGAGTTTCGCACACCAGGGGATGTTTTTGAAGTGTGCTGTGGGGTCGCTAATATATTGGCCGTGAGGAGAGGGTGAGGGTTGGATAGGCATGCTTCTGTATTATTGATATGGGTTTGATGATATCTGATAAACTGACTGCCTGATTATATTTTAAGCTTATGACGAGGACAGATGATGTATGGGGTAGTGTCCAGTCTCCGGGAGTCCAGGTAGAGGTATTTGTCAGCGACTTATGCCGGACATGGACCTATAACTTTAATATCGTTTTGCCGAGGTATATTCCCCTGAAACCAGATCTGCCTGACTAGGATGATGACCACGTTTCGATCGCTGCACGAACACGTAGAGCGGGTTGGGTGACGCTCCGCTAGGCTTCCGGGGACCACTGCCGTGAGAACTAGAATGGCAGGGAAGAAGAGGTATACTCCGTAAGAGAGGACTAGATCCAATGGGAAGAATATTTGTTATCGCATTTCTTTTCGACGAATTAGAAGCTGGGAATTCTGAGCTAGAAATTCTAACCGGTTTCTTACGCCCATTTTGCTCACTGCCTACGAATTGAGCTGCTATATAAAGTACGAGATGCCGAGATTCATCGTTGAACTTGATTGTCAGAACCAGTGTAGCCAAAGAAGCCATTGCTGATTGAGTCATGCGGATTACTACAGATCGTACTCGAGTAAAAGGTCGATGGACTTTTTGAAGACTATTCCGTAATGGACCCGCTTGAAACCAGCATTTCTAGCACGGCCGATCATATGCCGTTGGTGCGGGTTCTGCTAGGGATCCAGATTAAGGTGGTTTGCTACAGGGAACCTAGATTAGGGCGAGGCACATGGTGGAGCTCTGCATTGGTTTCCGTCGATCATAGACAGACAGAGCTTAACCAAATCACTAGATAATCAAATATTTACTATTACGGGAAGCGCAAGGTATACCACCTCTTTTAGGACTACAGCTACGAGTAAAGCTTGTCTTACTTTGTTGTTAACTAGTGTGTAATATTCTTGCCGTTCTAGGATTTAGACTAGGTAGAGAGCCAATCATATATTTAGGGCCTGCATTTCAGCCTCTGTCTTTCTAAGCTAACAGTCTCTACTATCAGACATAAGAAATCGAAAAGCAGTGAAGCTCTAATAAAGTTTAGGTAATTATTACAGCTGATCTTCTTTCTCTCAGTCTTATCGTCCAGATCTACGCCTACTCGCATTTTTTTAAATCTGACAGTAGAGACTGTTTAGCGTGGAAAGGATAGATCCTGCGTATCTAACTAGTCTTTGCCCTAGTATAGATCCATAGAATACTAAGAAAGGTTAGAGCTTAAGCAATTTTAGGGTAGAGACACATAATGTAACCCTTTAAGTAGGATAGAGTATAAAGTTGTGGAGTAAAAGCAGTCTCCACTATTAGACTTAAAAAAATGCGAGTAAGTTGGGTATCAGTAAACTAACGTATGACCCGAGAATGCCGAGCCTAAATCATAGTAGTCCCGAACACGTATCATTCTGCAGATCTGCTTCCACCTCTTTATTTCTATCTTCCTGCCAAGGTGTCGGTTTCTTTCTCACGTATGAGTCGTTCACTAAACGTTCCCCCTTTCCACGTAAACCCCTGCCAGTAACAGCTTAATCCGGATTTTGCTAAGTCAACTTGAAAAATCGATAAGTCAACGAACGCTAACCCGTTCGGGAAGGGCCCACTCACCATGCGCGTACGTATAGGCCTACACGCCGAGTACTTCTAATGCTACCGGAATGTAGAGGCACCTGAAGTACCTAGCGTGCTGGCCTGTACGTATAACTCGGGTAGATTGAATAAGAAAAATAGATAGTGTGTATAATGTATAAGTGAACGCGTAAAGTGACTTATAGTCTCACCTAAATAGTTAGCGAAGTGAAGTTACTCGTAGAGAACACGTCGCGTAGCTATATACATACTAAATCATATAACTTCCTGCTATAGCTATAGCTACCCCTAGCTATGTATCCCTAAATCTATCATTATTATAATACTATAACATTATTATTATTATATCCTCAATCAACTACCCTTAATCAATTACCCTCTACTATAGCAGCCTTTTACTAGTCTATGTCTATGCTAATGCTTATATAGATAGTCTCCTCTCTTGAAGAAGTAGAGTATACGGTTGACGATTTCGCTTGCAAAAATCGATTTAGATATATAATATGAGATACGCAAAAATATAAAAAGATAGGCAAGATATACTACTGAGTATAGGCTTATGAGCTTGCTAGATTACTAGATAAGAGGCATAAATTAGTAGAGACTCATCTTTTAAAACGATATAATCGTAAAGTTTCAAAATGCAACTATCCTTTCAAAATCTGAGCAAAAGTTAACCTTACTAGCAATTAGGACCTTGAAACCTTAGAGGAAGAGCATAATTATAGGCCTCTAGCTACTCTCTTTATAGCGCCTATCTTCTATACTAATTCTCTCCTTGATAAAGATATAATTCGAATTATTAATATGTCAAATATAGGCTAATCTCTGAACTAAATTATCGCCTTTTTACAATAGGAGAATCCCGACTAGATACTTATTATAAAAGATATTACGAATCTAGTCTAGATATCTAAAAGGTAGATTCTCTATAGGAAAAGTCTAATCTAATAGCTTCTTAAGGAGCTATAGAGTAGTGCCTTTACGTTTGATTTTTACCTTAATATAGATAGCTCAATTGATAGACTGTTTTATATCTATCCTAGCAACCTCTCCCTCTTTTAATAAAATCCTAATATTATTATAATAGATAGTACCTACAAAACGAACGTATTCAAGATGCTAATACTACATATTAGAGCTATTACCTTAAATAATATAACGATCTCTATAGGAGTCTATTTTTTACGAAATAAGAAGATAGTAGATTATACTTAGGTAATAGAGAAGTTTAGGCATATCTTTAATGCTAATAATATTGAACTTCCTACTATTTTTGTTATAGATCGGGAATTAGCTCTCCTTAGACCCCTTTAAGTATACTTCTCTAAATTAGAGCATTTATTATACTATTAGCATATTAATCAGAATGTTCGATCTAATACAAGAAAGTACTTCCTAAGGCCTACAAAAGAGCAAGAATATTACTCTCTTCATAATGTATTTTATAAGGCCTAGATATATCTTATCGCCTTATTAATACTAGAGATCTATATAGCTCGACTTCAAGCCTTCAAAAACGCTAATTTCCCTACCCTTGCCATTCGATATTATATTAATACGTAGCTCAAATAGGTAGAGAAGTTAGTAGCCTACTATATTAATAAAATCCCTCATTTTCGCAATCGTAATACGAGTAGACTCGAAGGAATGTACTATTGCCTAAAAGACTACATCTAGATAGCTATTAGTAATATACGAACGATCTTTAATAAGCTAAATATGTTCTAGGCAAATCAACGTTAGAATATTATTATTAGATAGGCTAATTAGCAAAAATCGAGGGATAAGATTGTACTTCAAGCGCTATTTGAGAAGATTAAAGACTTCATCTATAATAATTGCCTCCTCCTTATTTGGGCTGAATTTACGAAGCTTGTAGTAGATAGGAGTCGCCTAATAAAGCCTTATATAGGTCTTATTAAGAAGTTAATAGAGATCCCTTATTCTCATGATATTTAGGTATTAAAAGAATCAAGGAGAATATACATTTAGTATAGTATACTATATTGCTATTAGTTTATTAAGCGCCCTACACTTGGGTATATCTTTGCAGATAATAATACCCTTATTATTCTTAATCCTAAGATACGAAACAACGTAATTGACTAGCAGAAAATAGCTAAAAGAGCGTAGTATAAGGGGCGATAATAAGGTATCTATAGCGCGCATCGAGTCTTATTAGCATTTGAGCTAGAGAGTCGCGATTATGCCGTAGTGCCTTTATATGCCGATAAGGCAATTGCTTTAGCAGAAGCTCGGCATTAGCTTAATTAGCAAGATGTAGCTAAAGGTCATTGTTAAGCGTGTCTACGAGATTAAGTAGTACTTCCTATACTTTCTCTAGCTCTTGCATTCTTACTTTTAATATCTCATCTATTAATAGTAGCGATTTTAGTACCTCTTCCCTCTATAGCGCGAGTACTAGTAGCATCTCATCTATCTACCGCGCTAGCAGCATCTTGAATAGATCGATAGCCTCAAATAGTAGCGCAATAGTCTTAATTTTAGCTCTAACCTCCTCCTCCTTCGAATATACCTCCTCCTTTGAATATGCCTCCTCTAGCTTGAATGCTATATTAACTAAACTGATAAGGTCTTCTAGTAATAATCTTAATACCTCAAATGCTTCGAATGCCTTAGATCGCAATACCTTAGCCTTAGCCTTATAATACAAATGCTTCTTTCTAGCGCGTATCGTAGGGTCTAATACCTTTATTTACTTAGCAATTTGCTACAATTGATAGAACGTAATTTTCGAGCATATAAATAGGGATTTAGAGGCTTCATGATATAGGAGGTAATATATATCAAGTAGGGACTCGCCCTCTATGATTATATGAGACTATAAGATAGCAAGAGCTTTATGAATCGCGTGATGATATATATAGGGAGTCTATGTAGATCTCTACGCAAGAGTTTAATGCTCTAAATAAAGCTATAGATATAGGCTTTTAAGGGAGTCAAATAGCATAGTACTAGTACTAGGAATTAGAGTAATTTGATTAGCTAGGACCTACGTAGGAATAGCTTTTAGTACTAATTATATGTTTCATATTGAAGTGCTTAGAATCGTATAGCAAAATCATTCTAAAAAGCTCTTGAGAGTGAAGCTTTTGCGTATATCTATTTTTATATATACAGGCCGGCATGCTAGGTACTTCAGGTGCCTCTGCATTCCGGTAGCGTTAGAAGTACTCAGCGTGTAGGCCTATACGTACGCGCACGGTAAGTGGGCCCTTCCTGAACGGGTTAGCGTTCGTTGACTTATCGATTTTTCAAGTTGACTTAGCAAAATCCCTTAATCCTCCCACCACTTACTATAGAGAACTTTGATATCGGTGGCATATACCAATGCGACTTACTTGCTTTTCCTAGCAACTTCAGCCGACTATCCGTCCATCCATATCATGTCCTTCGAAACATATCTATTTGAGGTCAGCGCCATCACATAGCTGGCAACTCTATGAACTACCTTTTGCTTTTGTCGTAAACACTGGGTCAACGATTGTCGATGCAGTTTGGATGACAATAAGAGGACAAAAAGCCGTGCCAGGCAATATCTGTTAGGTGGTCAATGGTCCGACGGTGAGACAGGTCCAGACATCAGGTCGATCAATTTCCTGACAAAGGCAGGGTTGGCTATCGGGATAAAGAATAGAGATGTGTATGAAAGGGTTGGGTATCACGCAAATGCATTATAGTACTATGGTATACATTCGGGGCAAAAGCTATGAAATGGGCAAGTCGGGCTTTTGGGGTTCACTGCTTAGTCCTCATTATCGTTTTGATTTTAGTTTACAAATGAAATTATCATTACTTGATATAAACATCTAAAGTATGCCGAGAGACCTTTCTCGGCCAGAGGCATATCAAAGCAGACTTCTATCTAGTCATACCTGAAATCGCTACCTAATCTAAATTGACATATGAAAGCAATAGTATCATACAATCTGTCTCTTGTCCTTGAATCTTATGTCTCCGCCTCGTGTAACCTGACCTGCACACCTGTGCCGCTCCTGTTTGAGAAAATGTAGTGGAAAAATGGCGGACCGGGCTCTTCACTGTTCTCAATCTTATCGAATCGTTGGAGGAACCGTATAATTACGTAGGCCGTTTCTGTAAGAGCGAATTGTTCTGCTACAAGCATCAGTATTACACTACAGAATGAGTTGAGATATGACTTACGACCAATGCATTTCCTTGGTCCGGCAGCAAAAGGTACAAACTCAAATCCAGCTATCCTTTTTTCCCACCTCTCCGGCTTGAACTCATCAACATCTGGACCCCACAAATCAGAACGATGTTGCATGGCGTGATTCGCAATCAACACCCTTTGCCCTTTTCGCAAAAAGACTGGTTGGAGCTTGTCTTCTCCTCCACCACGCGGAAGGGTTGTATCGCTAGTACACACACGCTCGTTGATGGGCACCACACTTGCTACCCTCAATATCTCTTGGATACAGTGGTTTAGATATTGGCATTGTTTGAGCTTCTCGAATGTGATTTCGCCTGTACGATCGCGGCCAAAGTCTGTAAGGATGATGCCACGCAATTTGTCGAAAACGCGAATGTTACGGGCGAGAAAGTAAAATACCCAGCCTAGTAATGCGCCTGTAGTGTCCCGTCCAGCGTTTAGAATCTGCAATGTCTCGTTTCGTAGTTCCAAAGGATTTTGTGTAGACTTCGCAAGTTCATTAAGAAGGCAGAAGCGATCAGAGTCCGCGCTCGATTTGGTAGGTCGGTTCAACCTCCCTGCGACCAACTCATCTACGAATCGGTGGACTTCTTTGCAGTGTTTTGTGAGTTGTGGTGAATGTATAAGGCGATTCCAACGCCCAAAGAGTCCTTTTGTGTAGAGCCAGGATTTCCCAGCGTCAAGGTGATAGGAGAATCCGGAGTCGAGTCCACTACCTTCGGATATGTTTGCGTTGTGAGCACTTTGTGAGTTGACGGATCGTCCGTAGAGGAATTCAGTCGCTACATCCAAAGTGAAATTCAGGAACAGTGGTGCTAGGTCGACATTTTGGGTCCATCCTCCTTCTCCGGATTTCAGTACTTCCAGATTCAAAAGTGATTGAATATGTTGCTCTTCGAGATCTAAATCCGAAATCTGGTTGCGCGAAAACTGGAAATTAAAAGTAGTTAACCAGCTGTTAAATGCAGAAGCCAAAATTTATTACTTACTTGAGGCCTTAGCAGCTGACGTGAGTGCTTCCACTGCTCTCCTTGCGCTGTAAAGATGCCATCACCTAATAGAGGACTCCAAATATCCCTCCTATGAGGGCTTATCTCGAAGTCTTTGGACTGTGTAGAGAACATGGCTTTTGCATTTTCCGGATCGCGAGTAACAATCAACTCGTAGTCCAAAGCCGATGCCGTGAAGGTATGGACACCTGTTCCTGTTTCATCAAACTTTTCCATAAACCATTGCGGACTTCTTCCTTCTTTATTCGCCTTTGAAACTTCAGATAGTCTTCCTAACCCAAGGAAGCCTTTCCTGGGTAGGACAGGAAGGTTCGCACATCCTCGTGCTAAAGCTTCAGCAGAGAAATTCCTTTTCTTGAAAGCATTAGAGATAAGTTTAAATAGAATGAGTGCGAGAAAAAAAATTAAAAGTAATACTGGAGAGAACATTCTTGGTATGAATAAACAGCTGGCGAATATAATTGAAACAAGTGATATGATATCACAGAGCACAAAGGAAGCGAGGACGATCGTATAGAGTAGCGTTAGGACTTTCGTCCAAGCTTTCAATATGACGGTTGGCCCATTTGAGACAAGTTAGGTCCACCTATGCCGAGATTAGGATTCTAAATAGTTTCGGCTTCTGTTGCGCGAAGCCACTAGTCAACGCACTACAGGGATAAGTACATAGAAGCTGACGATTGGGTTCAAAGCTGTACAACGTATATGGAGCTATGTCGGTGTGCCTTGCTTCTAAGGGTAGGAATAGCGAGTTATGGTCTGGCTAAATGTTTTACAATAGAATAAGTGATTCAAAAGTAGCATGACCGATATGCCCACTTTATACTACGCACAACAAAGCGCCTTTCCATTGTTGTGCCTTACTAGCAAAAGATGTAAATCGGAAGAAACTTAAGTGTATTAATTTGATAAGGTTGGGGTATAAGTATCCGTCTATCAAGATCTACCTATCAAAAATATTCAACTTACTAGGTATGAAGATCGAATGTTGGTAGATTAAGACATGTCGTAGTACGGAGTAGATGAAGAAAGGCTGCAGGATTATAATAATATCCGAGATGCCTGGAAACGGCTTTCATTGGTTATGTTATTGATTTTTTCAAGGGGACTCGCTCTAGATCTCGGCGACATGAGTATTCCCCCGAGGCCCTCCAATTGCTATGTTCACTAGCAGCTACGAAGTAATAGACTGCTTAGTACTGGTAGGTGCTGGTAGGTGGCGTACTTGTTATTTGATCGACCGATCAGCATAAGCTACTGTAGTGTTAGGTCCAAGTCTCAGCTTCCAAAATTCGGGAGTGGCGTATGGGTCAGAATAGCGCATGCTAATCAAGCTAGGTATCCCTGGATTAAACTAAAGCGACACTACCGATTGAACATCATCTTGGCAAGGCATTCAGTACCGTATTACGAAGAAATATTTATTTCGAACTTTGACATATGATAACTCGTGAACCACGTTACATGATTTCGCTATCCTGTATTGAAGCTCTTGAAACTTCTATGCGCATGAGTATTTGTTTTGGTCGATAGTCAATAACCGCACAAATGGAACCTGTAAATGAACGGGGCGAATGCTTCGTCCACCAACTCGCTCCCCTCGACCACACATCACCACGCATTCATACTGCCAAGCTTGTATACTTCTGCACAAACGAGAACCCCGACAAAATCTTCATTACCCTGCGCGATGCATTGGCAAAATCCATCTCTGCTTTTCCTATCATTGGAGGAAGTGTGGGATTAATGAAACAAGCTCCTAGATTAGGAACACTGGCAGTACAGGCTCCATTCTTCACAGCAGAAGAAGTCCTTACTAAAAAAGATCTGAGAGAGACGTATGATTACGAAGCTATCCGAAAGGAAGACTTTCCCGCTGACGCGGTGGACTTCAAACTTGTGGTCCCCGACTTGGGCGCAAACCATTCGAGGGTATTACTAGTACAAGCAAATTTTATCCACGGCGGCCTTGTCCTCACTGTAGCCGTACACCACAATGTCGTTGACGAAGCAGGTATTTTCATGATCATGAAATTATTAGCATCATACTGCCGTGGCGATGATGGCTCACTTCTCATTAAGCCGGAATGGACCGACATAACGCCACTTTTGAGCGGGAAAGGAACTGGTCGTTTGGAGGATCATCCAGAATACAAACTCAGATCAGCAGAAGATTCCGCGACACGCATAACAACATACCAAGAGTACATTGCCGGAAAAGGCACAACTGCATCAGCAATACTGTTTTTCTCAGACGAAGCTCTGGAGCGGTTGAAGAAGGCAGCAAAGAGAGTCGAAGCAGTACCATGGATTTCAACCAACGATGCTCTTTGTGCCTTGGTATGGAGTTGTGCCACCGCCGCGCGAAAGCTAGGTGAAGATGTCCCGTATTCGATGTTTAATATGGTAGTAGACGGACGTGCGAAAATGGATCCGCCTATGACATCTGAATATATTGGAAACGTTGTCTTCGTAACAACACGTTCAATCCTCTCTATCCCATCGCTGGATGCTGCCAATATCGCAGATACCGCACTCAATATCCGTGCCTCGGTTCTCGCCATTAATGACGAAGTAATAAAAGACAAGATAGCAGCGGTGATGGGGGTGGATGATATTGGACGTCTGGCACCTGGGGGGTACTCGAGCCTGGGTCGTCATCTTGCTTGCACGTCATGGGCTGGGCAGCCGTACTACACGCTGGATTGGGGCAAGGAGTTAGGTGGGGTGAAGAGGTTGAGATTTCCAAAGACTTTGAGTGATGGAATATTTGTTATCTTTCCCCGTATTCCTGCCGATAACGCGGGATTGGGAGAGGGAGGGATCGAGGTTCAGATTGGGTTGGATAAAGCGGTTTTGGAAAGGTTAAGGGGGGATAAAGCCTTGAACCAGTATGTGCAATGGCGATGAATGACGGAGTAATGCCAGCGATTTCCTGACATTCAAACACGTCATGATAGTATTCCAGTCCTGCGTCCATGGACCTATCTCTTGATATCTCTCGAGTATAAAAGAAGGCAGTAAGCGCTCAGCTATATGATCATAAAACAATTTCAACCTAGACAAACTTAGTAGAAATACTCCATAACGTCAAATCGTCAACCTTACTACGGCTTTGGCGCTGTTCGGCCTTGACCCTGCCGACTGCATTCCTATAAACTAAATGAAGGACGCAAACCAAGCGTAAGAGACTCGCAGCGAACTATGTCAGATCGAAGAAAGAAGGCATTACAGCTTCGGGAATACATCTCTCCGAGACCAATTTTCCCTCTTTCAATGGAGGATCACCGTGGAATTGCCTTGCAGAAGCCAATTTCTTTGGATACCTACGATGAGAATAGATCCAGGGGAAAGTGCAGTGACGAAGCTGAAGGGGAGTGAGGAGAGCGCAGCAACAACCCTAAAGGAGATAAAGGAAAACCCGCGACTTGAAAGTCAGTCGCCAAGCACGAAGGATGCGGCACGCACGCGGCTGAGCATTATCCAGAGACGAGACCTTCCTTTGCTAATGGATTCAATCCATGCGCCCGAGTAGGCTTCTATGATATCAGCCGTTATTCACGAATTTTATGTCGAGAATGATATCTTCCGGCTTGAAACTCCGACTTCTACCCTGTTCGTGTAACTTTTATTTTCTTAACTGTCAGCTTTGGATCAAGTGCCAAGACTGATGCCTTAAGCATAGTGAAACATATTATGCTATGATGTCTAGTTCAGTGATACAAGTACAATTACAAGCTGTAACCTGTCTTAGGCTTCTTTTGAGCCCTCTGCTTAGCCGGCCAAGGACACCACCTGTTGTCATCGCTACTGCAAGGAGTTCCAGGAAAGGGTTTGCGAATCCTGCTTTAGGCACCAATATTGCTCACCTAAGCCCGGCGAAACAAAGGCATATAGATCTACGTTGTCTAAGTATCGCTGTGCAAGTATTGATACGGGATGGGTATCCTATAGAGACTCGCACAAGTTTTACTGCCTTACGCTTACGTTACATCTAAGCTTACCTTAGTCATATATTGTTATACTTGCATTACATGAAGCTCGAATCAGAAAAGATCTGTACGTTTTCATCCTTTGCGGCAAAGAACTCGTATATTTCTCTGCGCTGGAGTTTTACTATAGAGGAATCTACCAGATTTATAATAGTCAAAGCCTATCAGGATAGTTATATAAAGACCTCTCTGCCCGGCAACAATCCAACTTTCAACACTATCACTACAATCACTATCACTACTACTACCAATCAAGAACATCAAACATTCCTAGCAACTATGCAGCTTACTATATTCCTCACTGCTCTGGTCGGCACCTCAGCCGTTAACGCTGCCATCGCTCTCGGGCAGCAATATCGCAATGGCAAAGTCAACTACAATATCGCCTACCGCGAGGGCCTAGATCCTTGCTCTACCGATGTGGCAATCAGTCTTTTAGGGGAGGAAAGGTGTAATATTCCGTTCACAATTGACGGAAGCGAATGTATACTATATTTTCCCTTTTGCTCCATGAACCTTTTCGCATATATTCTGCCTTAGGAGCTGGCTGATATATATACAGATAAGCTTCAGAACTGTGGCAACGATGATTTCGGGGCTTATGACACGAATGGCAAATTGTATGGCAAGTGTAAGGGCATCGGTTCAATCAATATCAACTGCTCCGGAGATATTCATAATGTGATCAAGCATTACGTCTGTGCTTAAGGACGGACTTTGGGATGGATAGAGAGGATGGAAGCTGGATCTGGCTATAGGGAATACATTGTGCTGCACCTCCGTTTGGACGCAAACGATACACTCATTTGACACTTATGTATTTCGTTTCTTAGTAAGGCTATAGAGGAACGCTGTTAATATCATTATATTTTGGTGATCCAGACGAATATCGGATGTGACCATGTATGCTAAACTACGTAGAGAGGGTTCCAGATCGCGACTTAGCTCATATTCCTAACCAGCGAATCAGGTAGGTGGAAAGTTGGAATTTGCTCTTCTTCTAATAATATTTCCTCGATTTTGCTCTCCAATCTCTCCAGGCTCGATTTCATTAGAGTGCGCTAATTATGCCTTCTAAAATGTATAGGATTATGTAGGGGTAGGGCTTTCCAGCTTTCTAATAGGTCGGATTTAGGGATTTCGAAGTGAACTTAGCTACTAGAAGCTTAGATCCGTAGATCTATAGGGTTAAAGACCTATAAAAACGTTACTTTAGTCGCATTTAGGATATTAAGAGATATAGTATCATAGGGTTACAATGTACTACTATATGATAAATAGTCAGGTGCCTAAGCTAGGGGAAGCCTTATAAAACGGGGTTTCTCTACTTACTTAGAATACTATCTATTTTATAATACATTTATTATAACCTCTTATTATTTTACTTATCAATTATAAGTGTTTTATAAGTCAAATCCTAGCTATAGAGTTTATAGTTATATTGCCCCTTAATAAATTAGTAATTACTATAAGGGGCAAGGTATACTCTAAGGCTTATAGGATGTATTTAAATGCTATGAACTAAAAAGGGGATTAGGAAGCCTTTATTATAACTATCTAATAAACTAGAAGTTAAAGTTTTTAGGAGTTTTTAATCATAAGACGAATTATAGAGTATTGCTATAGCAACTATATAAAATATAGTACTATTTTCAATTGAACGCTACCTATTTGATATTAATATCTATAAATGATAGTAATAATAAACTATAAGGATTATGCTAGCTAGGACCTATTAGTTTAATACTTTTTACTTATAGAAACCAGTTTTTAGCAACTAGGAAAAGGTTATAATTACGTTTTTATTAAGATTAGTAACGTTTTGATATAATTTAAGTTTAGACTATAACTAAGCAGTCTAAGCTATTATATTAAAGTAAGCTAATTATAAAGGCGTTTTAGCTAATTATTTAAAAGCTAGAAATTATAAGAAAAGAGAATAGGTCTATTAGGAACGATTATAAGGCTAGTACTTCGAAATCTAAGAGAGCGATTTCTTATTTTGCTAGGTTATATAATTATAAAGTCTTTTAAAAGTAGTCCTTATATCTTAATTATTAAGGAAAAATAAAGTTTTAAGCGTATATATTAGATATTATAGAAGTATATAAGGGATTTTTAGTGCCTAACGCTAAAATTTAGAGGTTATTTAGATATTCTATATCCTGTTTTTAAGTCTAAATTTTAATTTTACTCTTTATCTAAAAATCTTAGAAATTGATATTAGTTTATTTTTATCCTAACCTCTTTTAAAGCAATATCACTTTGCTACTAGCATATTACCTACTATTAATATATCTTTATTTAACTTATAAACCCCTATTAGATTCGCCTAGATAATGCTTATATTAGACCTTACAACTAGTAGAGTTAGCTTAGTAAAAGATAGAATGCTAACTACTTTAGTAGAAGCTATTACTAGTAACTAATAAGAAGTAAAAGATAAGGCCTTAAGTACTTCTTTAAGAGATATAGTATCTTCGCCTAGCCTTAAGCTAGAAAAGCCTCTAATAAGAAAGGAAAGAAAGAAGCTAGCTATAGAAGCAAAGTAGAAGTAGTATACTAAACTTAAGAAGAAGATAAATAGTACTATTTCTTTAAAGGTACTAACTATTATATTAGATAAAGTTAGTAGACCTAAGAGCTATTCTAGTAATGTCTTTATAATAAAAGAATATAGTCTAGACGGATTTCTAGAGCAAATTAAGCCTTTTATTATTAATAATGATTTTATTAAAAAAGCTCCTAAGAAGGAATCTTTTAAGAAAGGTTCTTTAAAGAAAAAGAAGTAGGAAAAGAAGCTAAAGAAGATAAAGCTAGTATAAAGGGGAATAAATGTTCATATAGATAACGGACTATATATAGGCGTAGGAGTGAAGGTAGTATAGAGTGAAGGTAAAACGAGTAATAGAAGAGAATGAATCCTAAGCGAGAATGCTAGCTAATACTAAAAACTAAGAATAAAGGCAAAAGTGTATATTATAAAGAAGATAAAGTTCTATACGAATAGTCCTCTAGTAAGTATATAGCTATAGAAGAGCCCTAAGACGCGCTGACCCCGTAATGTCATATGACTAAAGAAAGACTAAAAAATCCCTACTATATAGCTTCCCTCCTTAAGTGATCGTCCCCTAATCACTTCTATTATCTAGCCCTATAGCTCTAAAGCAAGTAGACTTACAATTAGCTAAAAACAAGTAATAGGAAGTAAAAGCAAGTATGAAATCTCCTTCTACCTCTTATAGCCCTAACCCTATTTCCCTAAGCCTAAGCCTATTTCTACTAGCTTGTGACTTTACTATAGTTATTATATATAACTTGAACGTAGAATAACTTAAAACATTTACTACTAAATATACTTTATCTTAGAAAGGGAGTTACTAGCCGCGCTAATCTAACCTTAAGCTCTTTATAAATACCTCTTACTTCTCCCTCTCTCTCTCTCTTTTATATAACCTCATTTAATACTAATACTTACTCCTTCTCCCTTCCTTTATACAACCCTATTAATACTAATACTCACTTTTCTACTAAGCTGAAATATTAAATAATACCTCCCTTCTCTCTAGTCTTAGAGCTACCCTATCCCTACTATCTAGATTCTCCTCTTCTAATAGTAATACATTATCCTATATAGCGTAAGCTAGGTCTCCTAGCGCCCTAGCCCCCTAGGTCCAGCCTGCTGATATAATCGCAGCTATAGGCCTTAATGCTTTATACCTTATGATCGTTTAGAATAGTATTATAGAATTTAACGAGCTACTTATAAGTAGTAGTAAGTATTTATAAGTTTCATATATTAACAAGTTCTCAGCTCCACGCCTAGTATAGCATCCTAATCCTAGCTAAATACATCTTCTACTATACTATAGAGCTTGCTACCTATATATCTAGGCCCTTCTTACTAGACGGGCACTATAGAGCTACTAACGTATAAGAGTTCAAGGCTATAGTAATCTAGGCATTCGGCAGGTACTATAAGGGCGATCTCTATAATATCTATAATAGTAATATAAAAGGCGTTTTTTAATCTTATAACAATCTTGAAGGTATAGAGGATAATGCTTGCGCGAACTATATATACTACTATACCTTAGCCAAGTATAATTATTATATATATTTTCCCTTACGACTTATCTTATTAGCAAGGACTTACTCTAGTTATAGTATACACTTAAGACTATAATAATAAGAAGTCAAAGCCGACCCTTCCTCCTATAAAGCCGGGCCCTAGCCCTAAGCCTATTACTAAACGCTAATATAGCTACTCAACTTAGGGTTATACTTGATACCTGCCTAGCTATCTCTATCTACGTCCGTTTAAGATGATCCTATTTTCTCTAGAGAAGCCCTCTTTTGCTCCTAGTAATATCTTCACATAGCCTAAATTTAAGCTATTCCACTTGCCTATATCTTATATTATAATCCTATACGTAAGACATATAGCCCTGAAACCTATTATAGCTCTACGCCTCTCTCTCCCTACCTCTATACTCCTCTTTAATTTCTCTATATTAATACTTTTAAACTTCTCTACCCCCTCTAATCTACTCTACTTCCTAGTCTTAGATCTCTATTAGGAATACCTGAAGTCTAGTATCCTTCTTACTAGAAACTCTATTATAATTTATTTAAAGGTTTAAAAGAGAAGTAGAAGAACCTAAAATCTCAACTTGTAGTCCCTTGCTCTATGTTAGAACTCTTTATCAAGCTATTATGAGTATAACTACTAACTTATATAGAGCTCCAAAATTCGAACACGTTCTTCTAAAGGCCTTATCCTTATGTCTTAACCTATAATATCCTCTAACTAGTAGACCTCTTAAGTACCCTTTCTTATCCTCTACCTAACTCCTTCCTAAACCTGTCCTCCCTAGAGTAGGCTATATAGCAACTAATATCCCGAGTCCTATTACTACCCTTATATAAGGCCCTAGGATACTTTTATATATAAAGAA